>VZRE01004730.1:89578-134211 GCA_013396775.1 Cephalopterus ornatus | reverse complement strand
TTTTTTGTTTTGTTTTGTCTGGTAGAAGACACTTGGATTGGGGGCAAAACTCCCTTTCAGAGCTGTGGGGCTGAGCGTTCCCTTTTTTATCAGTGGTGCCCAGTGACACTCATTGTGGCTCGTTAATATTATACCATTAAAACTCCGGATCGATGTTTTCTCGGGAGAGATAAGGCCCATTCAATATTATTCCTCAGGCAGGCAGAGAAATACCAGCAAGCCATCCACAGACCAGAGCACAACTGCTGAGGGTGCAGCTTCTCCCACCAGTGCCTAGCGCAGGGAAATGGGATGGGACATCCCCTAGGCCAGGGAGTGTGGAAGCTGAACCAGAATCCAGCCCTCAGCATCCAGGTCTTCTGGAAAGGGGGGGGAAATTAAAAGTTGGGAGGATTGGGAGAGGGCACAGTGTTTTGGGGGAATTAGGTGCCTCTGTGGGGCTTGGCCTGGCTCTAGCCAGGGCCCCCTGGCACAGGTGCCACTTGCAAGGGACCTCGAGAGGGCAAAAATAGATTAATGAAGTGCCCATTCCCGACACCTGGGTGCTGGCTTTGGAATGCTGGAGGAAAGGGGCTAGCAGGGTGTTCAGCCCACCTCCCAGAGGGCTCCCACCACCTCTCACCCTATGGAACTCTGCTCCCAGTAGAGACCAGTCAGAAGCAGGACAGAGGTTTGAATTCAGTGTTAGAGCGAGCTGCCAGAGGTATCAGCTTTTCCTCTAAATATAAACCAGAAAACAGGAAATAACGATCTGTCCTAATTTAGTTCCTTTCATCTAAGGATTCAAAGCATCTCACAGCATCACTAAGAAACAAGGGAAGGCTTCGCAACCTGCATGGAAATGCAGCCACTTCAGAGGTTTGTGTGCAGCTTTTTGCTGAAGGTTGCATTGCAACCCCTCACTCACCAGCCCCAATTCCTTCTCAAATTCCCCCCATTTCCTGTCACTGAGACCAGGACCTGGAAAGTCAGCCTGGGAATGGGTGATGTTCTTGCAGCTTGACACCGTGCACAGCTGGCTCAGCGCCGCCGAGCATGGAGGAGTGTTTATTTAATCAATTAATTGAATTAATTAATTTTCAGGAGAGTGTTGAGGAAAAATAATAGGAAGTGCCAGCAGCTCTGCCAGCTGTCTGGCTGTGCAGCAGTGGGAGCAGGGGTATGATCCGTACATGTGGCTCAGGGGAACACAGCGAGCCTGGCCATGCAGTGCTGAGGCAAATGTGAATCACAGAATCATGGAATGGTTTGGGTTGGAAGGGATCTTTAAAGCTCATCTAGTCCAACCCCCTGCCATGGGCAGGGTCACCTTCCACTAGATCAGGTTGCTCCAAGTCCTGTCCAACCTGTCCTTGAATGTTTCCAGGGATGGGGCAGCCACAGCTTCTCTCCATCACCAGCCCCTTGGTGCCTCAGCTCCAATGCAGCTGCAAGGAAGATGTTCTTTGGCTGTCCCCAAGCTCTTGTAATATTTCTGTCACTCCTGCAAAAGCTCGTTCAGGTTTGGCCTTGAGGTCTAAGCCCTCCTTGGTTCCTGTCCCCACACTTTGCCATCTCTGCATCTGGAGTGGTGACTGGGTGCTGAGGTGGAGCCCAGCTGGCTGTCACTGGCAGTGGCAGTGCCACTGCAATCTGTGTGTCATCACACAGCAGTGACAGTCCTCTGCCCTTCCAGCTGTGCCCAGGTGTGGCCAGGCAGGAACTGGGCTTGGGAGCAAGAAGTTCATAAAAGAAATGTGGGAGGCAACGGATTTCCACACTTAATTAACTCAAAAAATTAATCCCAATTAGAAGCTGTAATTGGGATTATAATGGTTAATCATCTTTCCCTCCAAGCCATGACTGCACTATCTGTCTTAACTGTGTTATAAAAGGGGAGGACATGGAGTGACGTGTCCCTGACACCGGAGCTGCCACCGCTGCCACCAGGGCACACCCTGGGGGGGATCGGATTGGGTCTGGTCCCCCCAGCATGCTGCTCCCCAGGAGGGGGGACATGTGAGGGAACACCACTGTGTGACCCAGTGACCCCCTGTGACGGGATTGCATCAGCACCACTTGTCCAAGAACACTGCGAGTTGGGCTGCTCCTGCTCCTATTTGAGGGGTCTCCTACCAGAAAACTAAACTTCAGGGAAACTTCATGGACTTCTCCACTGCTGTTTTATGCTAAAAAGAGCCTGACTGAAAACATCTGCTTCTTCTTCTTTTTCAGAGCAGGTTGGTCTCAGCAGGAATACGGAGCAGCCCTTTCCTCCTGCTCCACTCTTGATCACATTTGTTGTCCCACTGGTGCCAGGGGCCTCTGGACCCCATGGGTTCCAGTTGCAGCTCAGGACTATGTCCAGCCCTGGCTCCAAATTGTCTGCGTTTCCTCTCCTGCTCCCTAAAGCCCACCCAGCAAAACTCCAGCACCTCTTTCCTGCCCCACTCTTATCATGGAAGCTTCCATAGGGGCTGTTACCTTGGGGAATTTGCTTCTGGAGCCATGGGATGAGAATCATGCCCAGAAGCTGTGAGCCCCTCCCCCCAACCCTGAGCACTGGGAAAGATGCTGCCAGTACCAGTTTGGCTGTGGGTCCTTTCCTGCCCTACTGAGGACTGGCCAGGGGGCTGAAAGGTGAACTCTTGGAGAGGGTTCGCCCCAAGAACTGGCTCCCAGCATGGCCCCAGAGGGAATATTGGATTCCCAGTGTCCAGGATGCATCAAAGCAGTCGGGCAAAGCTCACTTAAACACCCCAGAGAGGACAAGCTCACTGACAAAATCACTACTGCTAATATTTAGCAGCGCAGAAAATAAAGGATTATGATCCTTACATTCAGCTCAGCGTTATCCAAAGCCGCAGAGAACTTGTGCTCTGCGGATCCCGGGGTTATCTCCCATGAAAGCCTGTTCTGCTGCAGAGGGAGGGTGATGCTGTTGGCATCCTCCTCCTCCGGCCGCCCCAGCACAGCCGGTGCCTTCGCACCTGCCCACCTCCAGCTCCTCCACTTCCCACGAGGGGCTCCATGGGCTTTGAGGCTGCTATTTCTGTTGGGTGTTTTTGTTATGAGTGTTGTCGAACAGGAAAAATAAAAACCCGAGGCCCCTCGGTGGTATTTTTAGTCCCGTGTCGGTGACGAGCTCAGAACCGTCAACAGGACGGTAAATTAAAATTAGTCTGCATCTGCCCTGCGTCATTTTTCACACGGCTTGTCTCCCTCTGCTACCAGGGGGATGGTTTTACAACCCTCGGTTTGGGAGAGCGCCAAGTACCTGCCAGGCAGCTCCAGCACAGCCAGTGGGAAAGCGGCAGGCATGGGGTGAGGGCAGGCAAAGGGGAGAAAGTGGGATTCTTGTTGAGTTTGCAGAGAGCTTGTGCCTCATCTGGCTGCTCACTCACGGGTGCTGTCTGTGCAGGGGTATGAGCTGCACTGGTTTGCTTGCAGAACTGCTGGGGGAAACCAGGCAAGCTGCTGGGGACTGGGGGGATGCCCTCAAGCAGCACCCCACCACCCTGGACGCAGCACCCCACCACCCTGGATGGGGAGGGAGAAGACTTATTGCCATGGAGACTGATGAGAGAGTTGGAAACTGGGTGCCATAGAAACCAGTTTGGGAGTCTGTGGGGGCATCCCACCAGGCTGGTACCTGGGTTGTGGGGATGGTGATCCGTGATCCATGAGACAACTGTCCCATGGCTGGCACAGTTGGATGCTCCAGAGCAGGGTTGAGCTCCACTGCATCCCCCAAGTGGGCTATCAGGGGCCAAACTGGTGTAACACATCTCCAAACCGAGCAGTCCAAGCTGGAGTAGTGCAGGCTGGCGGGGGAAGAGCTGATGGATGTTTCTGGCTCCCGGCCACGCAACCTGCCAACGCTCAGGGCTGTGAATTGAGCAGAAACGCGAACACTAAAGCATCTGATGGTGGAATTGCAGCACGAGACACATTTCCCAAGAGAAGCTACACAGAGGCTGACAGGGAAAAGCAGGACTGGGATGAGGGGCCAGCAGGAGCAGTGGGAGGGATGGGGATTCAGTGGCTTGGCAGCAGTGAGGTGATGTGAACAGCACTGATCAGTTCTTCCTCCCCACCCAGTTAAGCGTCTTCTGTTTGGGGTTTGTTTGTTTTGCTTCCTAAATCACAACTTTGGGAAAACAGGAGAGGCCTCACCACCTCTGGGCTGAGGTGCTGAGGATACCTCCCTTTGCAAGAGGGAGGTATCCTCAGTGGGGACAGAGGTGGCTTTTGTCACCCTCCCCACAGGCCATGTTCACTGTGCCTCACAGCAGTTTTAAACACTCCAGGATGCTTCTGGCCCTTCCACCTTTGGCATGGACCTGACTGGCATATGTGGGCTGGTGGGGTCTGAGGGTCACCTGCCCAACACCCACAGCACAGGAGAAGCAGCTCTGTGCCCCCTCTACACCTTTTCCCTGCATTCAGCAGCATCTCCCCACCAGCAGCTGGCAGAGGGATCCTCCATGAGCAGGTGATGAGCACCTCGCCATGAGCTGGTAATTCTCCAACCACCCACTCGCCTATTTTATGAGCACAAAAACACTCACTGACATTTCCAGCCATTATTTTCTGCTCTGAAGCTGCCAGAGCTGCTGAAGCCGGGTCAGATGTGACACAGGCTGAATCCCTTTGCTCCAGGGAAGGAAAAGCTGCCCCAAATCAGGATATGCTGCCACCCCAGACATGCTCTGCTGGGCCAGAGAATGCTCTGGCTGTGAATTCCAAGACTATCTCCATCTGTGATGGGATGAATTGATGGCAAAGGGATGGGAGCACCTGAGACCTAGGAGAGGAGATGAAGGTTCCTCACAGCTGTGGTCCTAAAAGCACTTTTCTGCCCTTGTTCCCTATTCCCAGCAGTCTGGACACAGTAGCCTGGGGCCAACTTGGTCTCTAGTGAGCCCACCCCATGGGGCAGGGAGGGTAGGAGCACCTGAAGCCTACAAAGGGTTGTTGGAGGTTAGATTTGGTCTGTGCTGCTGAAGGTTGGGGGGTCTGGGATGTCCTGGAGCTTGGCTGCAGAAGGAGGGATTGTTGGGGGCCCTGAGGCTCCTCAGTGAGTTGATATCCCCATCCCTGTGCCCTGTGGGGAGGGGTGGGGTGGTGTTGGCAGCAACATGGGTGGTGGTTTGGGGACTCTCAGGGATCTCCTGGGTCTCAGGAGCCAGGCTGAGTTGGGCAGGACTGGTGGCCAGGATCCCAAGGTTTGGGGGTAGCTCATTCTGTAGATTAAAGGGCTGTGGCCCCCTCCCAAGGGCTGGGCTGGTGCCCAAAAGCTCAGCTTCCCCTTGCTGGGGCTGAACTCAGCTCTCATGCTAACTGCAACCTCAGGATGCCCTTTAATTTTTAATGCTTCAATAAAACAGTAATTACAAACACTGGAATTGGTGTTTTTTAAGCAGAAAGTATTAACTTCATGGGGTTTAATTATTCAACAGAAATTAATGAAAGTGGGGCTGGATCCTGCTGGCTGTCTTGGCTTTTCCTAGCAGGGTTGGTACCCATCTGCTTTGCAGGGAGGAGGGCTGGGGGTAGGATGAAGACCATCACAGGTGCCTCAGGGCTATCCAGGGATGACTGGGTGCTTTAGAAGCCAGGGAAGAGGGGTGTGTGTGTGTGACTAATAACCTGGGCTGAGTCAGGAAGACGAGAGGTCTGGGGGGGCAGAAGGACTATCCCCCTAAATGGCTTTTCTCCACTCCCTGCAGGATTTCCAGCCTAGGCAGTGCAGGATCCCAGCTGTGGAACAGCTCTCTGGGAGCTCAGTGACTGGTGTGGTCTGAGAGATGCTGTTGGAATCTGTGCAGTAACCACAGTGGGGAAGCTGAGACAGGTGGCGACTCAGGAGGGGGGTGTGACCCTGTGGTTGTCCCCTTGTGTCCCCCACCCAGCACCTGCACCCGTCCCCTGGATGGGAGGGGACTACAAAGCTCCGTGTTTTCCGCAGGTCTCTGCAGCCTGAACTGTGCTCCCTGGGAAGGTTTCAGGTTTGCTTTTAATTACCCTGCTCAGGCACAGTGTAGTTCTAAAGCACCTTTGCTGGGGAATGGTCTGTTGAGACCCAGAGAGCTCCAAGGGCTGCTTAAATAGAGCAAAGCTGTTGGTGTCTTGGAAAAGCTTGTGGATTTGTGCTGGCTGGTGTTGGACCCCGTCCCTGCACAGGGTAGCAGTGGGGTTGGGAAAGCCTTGATGGAGGAGAGCAAGGGACGGGGAAGCAGGGGAACAAAATACTCCCTGTGAGGAGTGAATGGGGGCTCAGCGGACTGTCGTGCTGAGATGGAACCTGTTGGGGTTCTCCAGTTCCTTGCACCCACATAAGAGACCTAAGTTCTTTTCCCACATCCACAAAGCCCCTCCTCCTTATAGGCACTCCTCCTGTCCTGAGCAGCATATCCATATGGTGATGGACTTCAGGGGCTGGCATCAGACGAGGTCTCAGGGAACCATGTTTGCTAGAAAAGCAGGTTATTCTTGTTAATATTAATAGTTAACTGTCATAGCTTCATCAGTAAATAAACCTGTGGGATGGTAAGAACACAGTGAGAGTGAGGGCTCCTGGCGAGATGGAAGTGAAATGGCTGTTTGTCAGGGCTGGGGGAATGAGCTGAAGCGAGTGGAGGAGGTGAGGGCTGGTGGGGGGAGTAGGGTGGGGATGATGGCTCTGCTGATGAGGTGCTGGGGGTGGGGAAGGAACCTGGAGTCATTTGCAAGGGAAATGAAATTATCACCTGCTTCATCTGCTGTCCTCGCACAGCGGAGCCTGATGAGCTGTGCGGGGAGGGGGCCGGGCTGGGTGGCCCCGGGAGCCCCCCAGCACCCTGCTGTGGGAGCAGGTCCTCATGCAGAAGGGGCTGCTGTAGCCCTCGAGGGTCCTGGAGTGATCTGCTGCCCACAGGATGGGCTTCTTAACTCTTGCCACCACTCTCCTCATCAGAGTCTCATCTTGCTCCATTCAGGCTGTATCAGGGGAAGGTCACAGCAGTGAAGGGTGGTCAGTCACTCCTGGAATAGGAGTGGTGGGATAAGGGGAGGAGATGATGCTGATCAAGACGAGATCTCTGCTGAAGCAGGTGAATCCTGGTGTGGTGATGCCCAGGGCACTTGGGCCGTGACGTTGCTGTCACACAGATTCATGTCCCCAAATGGGTCTCATCACATCTGGGGGGGTGGTTTTGTCTCCCCTGCATGTGCTGGTAGTGTGGGGGACTTCTGCCTGTGGTGGGGCAGCAGGACCACCCCTTGGGGCACAGGGCAGTGCCTCCAGCCTGTGCTAAGGGCGGGGTATAACCAGCTTCAGCCCTGTGGGGGGGGTGCTCCTTTCTGTAATGCAAATGTTTTCCCATTCCCATCCCATAAACAGGGCATCAGTGGTTCCTGGATAGGGACACAACTCCCTGGTCTCTGTTTCTCAGGGTCATGTCTGCTGGACTGGGAATAGAAGGGCATTTGGCTTAAACGAGGAGCACTGGTGAGGGAAGGGGTAATTTAACTGTCTCAGTTAATAAGTTGTGGCAGGGCTGGTCTGGGTGAGAGACCTGCCTGCCCCCACCAGCTCCACAGGGAACGTTCACAGCTCTGTCACCAATCATTTGGGGCGTTTTATTTAGGTCTAACTTTGATTTAACTCCAGTAGATTATAAAGACAAAAAGTCATTCCAAGGCACTCTACTCAGAGGGGAAAAAAAAGGCCAAAACAGAGTAGTTTGATGCTGTCAAAATGATTTTCCACTCCTTCAAAATAATCTCACAAAACTAACCCAGATTTTACAAGGCACTGAGGCTTTCAAAGAGCTGTCTGTCTGTGCAGGAGATGGGTCTGTAAAATATGTATTATTTTTTTCCCCTTAGTAGTTTCAAAGAACCTGTGCCTTGCCTCTTTCCTGTGGGATCTGTATGGGCACAATGCTTTGTGGGAAAACAGGATCCAGCCTCACAGCTCATCCCAGCGTTGTAAAGCTGCTGTGGTGCTCCCAGGAATGAAGTGAGATACTCTGGAGAGAGGCTGCAGCGTGTCCTCGTGCAGGAAGAAGGGAAAACCCCAGGTCACAACCAGGTCTGACAGCAACACCCTGTCCCAGGTGCCTTGCAGAACAGCCTGTCCTCTGTTTTTTGGGAAGCTCAGGCTGACATGGGGTCAGGGTGGAAGAGAACGGAGGATGAAAAATTGTTGGCGATCTTGTGCCCTGGAGCTGCCTGGAGCGGCCAGGAGAGCTGTGAGCTTTCATTTAAGAGGGGATTGTTAGCAGGGTGATGGAGAGGCCAGCACCGGGTTAATTGCTGCTTCCTTGTTTATTTAGTTAATTGGTTGGGTTCTGGAGAAGAAGGAAAAGGCAACCCTGTGCTGTGTTTCCAGAGAACAAGCAGGGCTGGCTGGCTTGCTGGCACTGTGTTCCCAGCTGATGGACCTGTGCTGGCCACTTGCTTGGCTCACCACAGTTGTCCCTGTTTTCAAGAGTTAATGCTGATTGTGAATTAATCTGTGTGATCATCCTAGAGTCCTACAGCTGCAGGGGCTGGATGGAGGTGGGGAGAGCTATGGGAGCAATTCCTACACGTCCCAACTAAACAGCCCAGCTTGACCTGGAGACATGAAGTCTGTAGGTGCACAGTAAAAAAGCATAGCTGTAGGAACATGTTAAACGAGGGTGGTAATGGCTTTGGGTGCACCTCAGGCTGCCAGGGCTCTGGGCGTTGCTCATCCACCTTGGCCATGCCCTGCTCATGAGAATCTGAATTTCTTGGCGGGAGATGGAGCCCAGGAGCACCAAAAGGACTTCTGACAAGGGCATAGAGTGGCAGGACAAGAGGTGATGGCTTCATACTAGCAGAGCACAGGGTTAGATGGGATATTAGGAACAAATTCTCAGTGAGGATGATGAGCCACTGGCACAGGTTACCCAGAGAAGCTGTGGCTGCCCCATCCCTGGGGCAGGTTGGACAGGGCTTGGAACAACCTGGTCTAGTGGAAGGTGTCCCTACCCATGGCAGGGGTTGGAACAAGATGATCTCTGAGGTCTCTTCCAACCCAAACCATTCTGTGATTCTATGATATGATTCTGCCTTTAGCAAATGAAGATGCATGGATGTTTCCAAAGGAGGCTGCTGTAGGCAGGTGCAAAGTAGGCAGCTACCTTCCAAAAATGGGGAGGTGAGGAGAGAGGAAGGGAAAAATAAGCCAGATGAAAGCAGGGACTGTGCTGAAAGTGCCTTCTATTTATGATCGCACAAGGTCAACAATAATCCCTACAGCTACGAGCACATAAAAATTGATTCTGTCCTGAAAAGATTGATGGATTTGTGGTCAAAGCATATTCCCTGATCCTGCTGCCCTTGACTTGGCTGGAATTTATGGAGATGGTGTTGTTTCTCCGTGGAGGACTAAATAGCTTCTCAAAAAGCAACCACTTTCATTTCAGAATTTCCTGAGGTCTGGGAAGTGGCTGTAAATAAGGGAAGTGCTTCCTCCAGCCTCTGGGCTGTATTTCCACAGGTGAGCAGCTGCCTGCTGCGGGTCGAAGCTCTTCATCCTGCCCCAAAACTTGGTGTGAGGTGAGCAGGGTGATGCTCACCCCACAGTACACACACCTCTGCTCCTGCAGAAAATCTCCCCTCATCACCTCTGGGAGGTGAGGTTTGTGGAGCTCACATCCCACCCAAGCCCAGTGCAGGGGTGTGAGAGGCAGAGCCCATGAGGATAAAGGCCCTTCCAGTTTGTCCCAATGCTGTCACAGCAGGGAAGAAAGGACAAGCATTTCTAAAGCTTCCAGCTCCTTCCCCCAACAATTCCCAAACAAGCTCATCTTGCCACTCAGATGTCAGTTGGAAATCTTCACTTTTTTATTTTAAAAATACCCAGCTTCAAAGCCGCAGTGTTTGAAACCACTTTGTTTTCTACAAGTGGCAGAAAGCTCCCAAACAAAGCCCAGTTATTTCTCACAGCTTCATCCCCTCAGCTATTAAATCCTGGGCATTACTGAATTCCTGAGAAGTTTGCTGAGGCCTGAGCACACACAGCACATGCAGCTGTAACATCCCCGTGAGTAGTGTGTGCTCTGCACCTCTCGTGTGGTGAACAAGCAGCTTTAGGTGTGCTCAGAAGGCGTTTCTGTGAGTCCTTCTGCACAACTTCATCGCGTTGAGTGCGTTACATAAACTGCTGCCACACAAAGGGATCCAGGCACTGGAGAAGTTGCAGGTTTGGGAGGTCAGGCAGGGATGGGCTGGTGAGGAAGTGCAAGGAGAATCAATGCCCGGCTTTTTAACAATCACATGTGTATCGAACAAAGCTCTTTAAAAGCTTTTCAGAGAGCAGTGGGCTCCCTCTGTATGTGATGGGGTTTGTCATGCCCGAAACAGGGATACAGGGAAGTGCTGGCTGCCATGCTCAGAGAGTGCTTGGTGTGTGGGTGGGGGTTCTCTGAACTGAGGTGTGAAGTTGGATTGGGGCTCCTGGCTCAGGCCATACAGCCTGTGGTCCTGCACCACCTCCCCTGCTGAGGGCTCTGCCATGGCCACGGAAGCAGGAGGGTCCCAGTGGGATTCCTTCCTCTATGGTGTCCACGCTGCCTCCAGACCTCCCCTTGTGTTGCTGAAGAGAGGTCCCACTGTTCTGCCACCGTAGGATGAGACAGGCAGCAAATAGGGTCAGTTGGAAAGGAGCAGAGGAGCTCAGGGCCAGGAGAGGTGAAAATGAAGTAGCCCGAGCATGGGCAGAAAAGTCGTGTTCAGAAATGTTGCTGGGGGATGTCAGTGTTGCTTTGTGTTGCTGGCAGGGCTGGAGCAGTGCCACTCACCTGCAAGCTCAGGCTGGGATCCTTGGGTCTGTGCATCTGGAGCTCCATGTGCTCCGTGGGTGGGAGCAGTCCCTGTGCTGTCCTCCAAGCTGCCCTGGAGCAAGGGTCCCTCCCTGTGCCCAAGCACCCTGCAAGTGGAAGGAAGGCAGGCTGTTGACTTGATCCCCTCCTCCTTGATCCAAATTTCAGCCTATTTTGGAGCACTGCTGAGCTTCCTCTGCGAGGGCTGTGCAGACACTTGCTCTCCACTCGCACGCAAACACTTGCTTGGAGGCTGTTGCCTTTTTGCAAGCTCTCCCAGCTGGAACAGGCTGCTGTGGGGTTTGTTGTTGCTTCCTCCTCGCAGTGGTGCTGAGCAGTCCCTGCAGAACATCCCTCACAGAGGGATCACCTCCTCCACACAGCCGGCTGCCCTTTGGCTTCGTGCTCTTGGGACCCGCTGGGGGACTGGGAAGCACAAACCAGGATTACAAAGCACCAGTGAGGGGGAAATGCCAGGGAGCCCTGGCCAGCCTTGGGCATTAAAATGCCATGGTTTTTCATCCCCTGGTATCCCCCCGCAGCGCCTCAGCTCATAACAAACCCTTCCGCTGCTGAGCAGCAATCCCACACAAATCCTTTGGTATAAAGCTGCTTCCCAGAGGGGTTTTAATAAACATTGGATGAAGTCTGGTGATGTCTGCTCTAGTTCCCTGTGCATCCCAGCACCAAAGAACCCTGTATTTTCACCTGCCCTCAGGGAGCAGCTCTGGCAGCGGTGAGCAGAGGTCACCAGTGCGGCTCTGTGCCCCCTGCCAGGCTGACAAACTGTGGTCCCAATTTAACCTCATCCTACTTCCTACAGGCGACTAAACAGAAAAACTATTTTCCTCTTCACCCCCAGCCCCGGCTCCCTGGGCTCCTGCTGCCAGATGGCAGCGAGCAAAGGCTTCTCTGCCCATCCCTCCTGCCAGCGTGTCACGGCTGCCGACGGAGGAGAAGCTCCTTCCCAACCATCTCCCCAGTGCTTTGCACCATCTGCAGCAGGAGCCCACGGGGCTCAGGGCACTGCCTGAACAAGCAGTAGCCTTCCTAAGTGTAAAATTGGAAGCAAGGGGAGCCGGATCACAGGCGACAGGGTGTCTTTTGACGGGTGCTAACAGCAGCCCGGCCTCGGAAGACACGCTGCACGTAGCTTTTATAGGTGGCTGTGAGTTACCTGCTGGAAGAGCCCCAACACGGATGTTTGCTGCCTGCAAATGCTCTTCGGCTCATTTTCTTTGAGGCTGTTGCAGCTCCATGGTATTTTGGTTGACCAGGGAAAGCTCAGCCTTGGCCAAAGAGCAGCCATGAGCCTTTCTGGGGAAGGGAAGGGGGCACAGGGGGGTCCTGCCCATCCCCTTCCCCTCAGGGTTGAGCCCCACGACCATTCCCAGCTGTGGGAATGCTCATGTGTACTGTTGCCCTGAGCCATATCAGGCCAGGAACACCTGGGCTGGGGGAATCTGTATCCCCCTTGGCTTATTTCCAGAAGGAAACAATCCAATTTCTCCTCCTGTTTTTTTCTATTTACTTTAGTTTTGAACAGTTTTTTTTCAAACTGGGGGAATGGGGGAAAGCATCCTGCTGTGTGAGGGGGCAACTAATGGACCCCAGAGCAGAGAGTGCTCAGGAAATACATTGGTTAAAGTGTGACAACTGAGAGCTTCCATTCCTGACGCTCAGCTATTGCTCTGTGAGCAGCAAAGGGACCAGTCCCTGCGCTGCAGAGGATGGGGGGCTCTTCCCTGCTGTTCTCCCAGTTTTAAATGAAAGCTGGGATGCTACAGGAGGCAGAGATGGTGCCCATGGCTCTATGCAAAGTGCTGGTTAGGCAGCTCCCACAGGATCCCCAGCTTGAGGGCTGGGACACATCACAGGAGGAAAAACAAAATCGTGTCTGTGTCAAAAGCAAGAGCTGAATCTGCTCCGCTGATTTCCCAGGTGAGATCCCTGCCAGTGTTTAAAAGGGATAAATGAGACGACCTGGATAATTACAGGCCTGTCAGCTCCACTTCGGTCCCGGGCAAACTGATGGAGTGGCTGATGTGGGAATTGATTAATAAAGAATTAGAAGAGAATAACATCAGTAAATGAAAGGGAAGGAGTGAGTGTCTATCAACAGGTTAAAGGCAGTAGGTTTTGCAGAAGAAGCTTTTTGGGGCAAAGCTGGCTGGTTTGGAGAGCGGGTTTGTGTGAGGTGTTTCACTTGGAAGACAAACAGAGTCGAAACCAGAGTGACCAGCCCAGCAGGGCACAGGATTTTGTGCCACCCAGCTGGATGTCTCTGTGCAGGACTAGTTTCCTGTGCCTGTTGCCCCCATCCCATCCCAGCTTCAAGCTGTGCCCCTCTGGACAGACAGAGTCCCATCCAGCATCCCATCGGAGTCACATTCTCCTGGCCATGCATGGACCAAGCACAGAGCTGCTGTGAGATAACCAGAGGACAGAAAACACCAGGAAAACGTGTTCCTGCCCTGCTCATCCCAGCATTCCGTATCCCCCCACGTTCTTTTGGCCTCCTTGCTGCCAGGAAGGGATGTCAGCATCCGTGCAGGATCCATCCCAGTGCTGGCTGCAGTGCTTGCCTCCTTTTCCAGTTGCCATGGGAACAGACAAAGGCCTCTAAAGCATCGCAGTGGGGTGCGTGTCTAGGTCATGCTGTGGAGCAGGCAACCATTTTATAGTGATAATAAATTCAGGGAATTGGGAATTTGGCCGAAGTAGCACGCAAGGAAAGGACTTGAAAAGGCAGAATGGAGATAAATGAATGAAAATAATTTTATGACAAATGGCCATACGCTGTGCCAGACCTAACTGAAACCCTTCTCCGGAGTTCAGGCAAAAGGGTTCGGGAACACAGATTGTAAGGAATTATTTGTCCCTGAAGCCTGGAGATAGGAAAGGCAAAGGCAGCACCTGAAAGTGTTTAGGGACTATTGGATTTCAAAAACCTTCATTATCTTCAGTCCCTGCGCTGTCTGGCTGTGAATTACTGCTGGCCAAAGATTTGCCATCTCTCCATTTGCATGACAGGAACCAGAGAGGCATCAAATCATCGGAGACGAGAGCTGGCCAAGCAGAGCCAGCCCTTTGAAGGTCATGGAGAATCTGCTGGAAAATGTCTGCACGGGGCATGGAGGTGGACAGCTCAGTGGAGCTCTACAGATCCCTGAAGGTCTCCCAGCGCAGCACAGGGCTGGGGGTCTGGGACATCCCCCGGGATCTTGGGGAGCTCCTGAGTCAGCCGATGTTGGCAGAAGGTTGATTTCTGGAGCTCTCACCCACGTGTTCATACTTGCCTGATCCTCTCCTGCATTGTGGGGGTGGAGATGCTCTCCTGCTCCAACCCAGGATGCTTCTTGGGTGCTCCCCACCAGCCTGGCACACTTCCTCCATTTCCTGTGGAGACCTATGTGCTGTGCAGCATCTTCCTTGCCCGTATTCCTCTGCCTGGAGAAGCAGAAGCAAACTCTTTGCCAAGTCGCTCTCTGCTAAGAGAGCCCATCCCCTCCGTGTTCACACCAGCTTTAACACATCCAGCTCCTACAGCGAGAGTGTGGCAGCAGGAAAACACGGGGGCAGTTGGTGTGGGAGATGGTGGCAGGTCACTGACTAGAGCTGGCACCCAGGGCAGCAGTGTCCTTGCATGCTCCAATGAGGATGAGGGGGCTGAAAAATGGGTGGAATCGGGTGTATTAGGCAATCTCTGTGTTTTCCCAGCCCTCAGAGCACTAACAAAGGAGGCTGTTGGGTGATGCAGCCCCTTGTTCTCCCCAGCCTGGCACTGCTGGCGTGGCACAGCAAGCTCAATGAAGCCCAAGCAGGCATCCCCCTCCCCAAACCCTTCTCTGTCCTTCCCCTAATTGAGATTTGAAATGCATTTTATCTCACCGTGTCCTCTTGGCTTCAAGAAGCAGAATTTCTCGTGCTGATTTAATCACCTCGTTATGTCAAACAAGTTCAGGTTATTGCAAGGATGGCTCATAGGTGCCAATTTATACCTCCTGGCAGCATAAGGCCTGTGCTTTGCCTCAGCACTTGTTTTTTGGCAAGACAAAGAAAGCCTTGAGCTGGTGCTTCGTACGGCAAACGAGGCTCAGCTGGGACCTGGGACATCTGGTGCCGGTGCTTTTGCTTTCAACTGCTGCCCAGTTTGGTTTAACAAGGCGGTGGTAAGAACTGGGAAATTACTGAGCGGGGATGTGGCCAGAGCTCAAGGCAGGCACCAAAATCTGCAGCAGCTCTTCCCTGCTGCCGCCTCCTCCAGCAGGGAACCAGCCATGGGGTGGGGTCTGCTCCCTCCTGGGGCTGAACCCTTTCCAAGGCTGGGAGGTGCAAAGGTGCCTCTCACCCTTCCCAGAAACCAGATTTCCACTTGTGTGTTCCAGCAGAAGAGATTAGGCTCTCCCTGTCCTTCCACCATCCCATCCACAGCCCTGGCTACAGGGCACCTTTCCCTGTGCTGGCTTGAGGCATCTCCTCTCTTTTCTGGGGGCAGGAGGATGATGGGGAGAAGGGTTGGAAAAGACCTCTAAGATCGTTGAGTCCAACTGTTTAACCCAGCAGATGCTCAGCTCCTGGAGCCAACACGGCTGTTGGCATGTGGGTGCTTCTCCCAGTGGCACATTTAGCATCTCTTTCTCTGGGAGGGCTCAGAGGGAGCCCTGGGTGACAAACTCACTCTGCCAGTGTTCTTCTTGGGTGGAGAAATTGATGCCAAGACACAAGGATGGGCAACATGTGGGTAGGGCAGCTGGAGGGACCCCAGTTTCTGAAGCAGACGTGACCAGGGAGGCCCAGCCCTGGGGTCTCGCTGCTGGCCAGTGGTGGTAGATGCCCCTCTGAAGCCTCCTGCCTCTTCCCAGCAGGTGCTGGTAGCTATTCCCAACCAAGCCTAAACATAGGGCATCTCGTGCTGCTCACAGCCAAGCCCTTTCCTCAGGATAGGATTAGGGAAGGGAAATGTTTGCTTTATTTCAGGTTTTGCTTTGTTCCAGAAAGCTTCTCCAACTGCACAGAGTGTCTGAGGCTATTTTGAGGTCCCTTTCCTTCCCTGCCATCCCCAGAGGCTCCTCGCTGAGCACTGGAATAGAAAACAACAGATTATTGCTGCATCTTGCTGAGTTTCTCTCGTTCATACGAAAGAAAGACGCTCTGGCTTCCTTGGGAGTGGGGGTGTGCTTTGGAAGAGAGTCAAAGCCAGACATGCCAGGAAGGAATTGGATTTTTTCCTCAGTATCTTCCCAGGATGCTGCCATAGCCAGTGGGAAGGTGTCCCACCATGTCCCTGCATGCCCTCGAGGCTGTCCCAGGTCCTGCTAAAATCCTAACCCCTCTCTTCAGATGTCTCTCCATCTCCAAAAGGACAATGCTTCCCCAAAAGCAGTGGGAAGTACCACAGGAGCCTGGCATGGAGGGGTGTGGAGCCCTCGCTGCTCCACAGGTGGTGGGTTCCTATGAAGCTTGCATATTCTACCCATAAAAAACTTGGGAAGGGATGGATTCTCTGGCTGCAGGGAGTCAGGATCCCATGTCTGTACTCTGTGGCTCTGTGTCACCCATTGTCTCCTGAACATTGTGGGTTGTGCCTCAGAATGGAGCATCAACCATCACTCTGCTCCTTTCCTAGAACCCCTGACTCTCCTCAAATCCCAGTTTTCTTTCCTTGACGGGGACAGTCAGGAACAACTGTGGGATAAGTGTCCTTCCAAGCACGTGGAGCCAGGACTGGGAAGGATTGGATGACCCTGGGCAGCTCTCGGCACTTGTAATTTAGGGTTTTTAATCCATGAGAGCTCAGCACCATCCTGAGAGCCACAGGGTGGGTAAGACCCGGCAGGTCCCCTGCCACTGTCCCACCACATCCCACCACTTCCCACTGCATCCCCTGGAGTGCCAGGGCTGCCTCCCACCCTTTCCCCCACCCTTCCCAAGGGAGGGAAAGAATTTAAAACTGAAGACTTCAGAGACGATTTATTTCAGCCACTTATTTTAATGATGATTTAAATCAGCAGAGCAGAAAGCTTGGTTTGAATGATCCACTTCAATCTTGTTTCTCATTCGTAGGTTTTATTTACCTTCTTAACTTGATTCTTCTTTGTTGGTAACCTGAAACCTGCAGGTTTTATTCTTCTACAACTCTAAACAGAAGAAAACACTTTATGTGTGTGAGGTTACTTAGGCAATTATGTAGCTTAATGCACATTTATAGCAATTCTTTGTGTTTGCATTTTATTATGTTATAATATAGGGAATGATGCATTTCTTTTTTACGAGATGATTATTAATTTTGGACTCACAACGTGTGCCATGGTCTATTTGGATGGAAATTGGTTTTCAATTTACGATGCCCGAAAACAGCATCAAAAATGGGCTTTATTAGTTAAGTAGAACTATTTAAAATGTGCTAGCTACAGATGAAAAAATTAGCCTATCTGAGCATGCATTTAAAACTGATTTCCTAAACAAGATAAGCACTATCCGCTAGGAGGGAGCTGAGTGCTTTGGTCCCAATTTTCATATTCTTTATGGGCTTAAAATTAATATATTACTTTGGTTTTATTCACAGGCAGGAAAGGGCAAATGAGCTTTTCCATTTTTCCTCATCCCAAGTTCCTCGGGTTTGCAATGACTAAATTAGTGGGAAATGTTGATGCAGAAGGTATTTATTTTGCAGAGAGGCTTTTATTTTGCCTGCGGTTTCGGGGGGTGATAATGCTGGTTGGTGCTGAATCCATACCTTGATCCACTAAAACTTCAGTGGTTTTAGAGCTTCTTTATAGAGCTGACAGCAACCATGCGCTGCTTCATGTTTTTATACAAGCTACTAAAATTACTGTGGGTTACATCTCAACAATAAACTTGATTTTTAGTAAAAAAGTGTACTGAAGGTAAAGAGAAACTGCTTTAAAACTAGAAACACTGCAAAAATAAAGGTGGAAACCCAACACGGCAGAGCAGGCAGGGAGCACTTCAGCCCCTAATCTTTCCAGACACAGAAATTATTACTATTATTTGCCTTGCCACGGCACTGAGTCCAGTCCATAACTTCTATTTCTCCTTCCCAGGAAGGGGAGTTTTTCCCCATTTGCAGGTCAGAGCCGACAGTAATTGCCCACCACTGCCTGGCTGGGGTTTTCACTTTAACAATCCCACACAAAATAAATGGCCTTGTGTTGTTATCAGCAGTTTTCTGCACACCAGGTCTGGTGGGTTTATATTATCTCACAGAAAAGAATTCAGTGGGTTGAACACAAAGAAGGGGCAGGGCCACCTTAATAAAGATAATGGATTATTTGCATCATGCTAATAAAAGTGGCCCCTGGGTGGGTGAAATCTCTCCTTTTTGGAGAGGCTGGAGCTGTTTTCAGGGCACATCCTGTAGCTTTGCCCCTAAAGACAGCGATGCTGGAAGGGACCTCCCAGGGCCCTGGCTCCTTCTGGCACCCTGAGTGTGGGGGAGTTATTTGGCATTTCCAGGGATGCGACTCCTGTGGACTCAGGGATGCCACAGGACCAGCCGCCGTCCCCATCGCAACCTGGGGATGTTTTGGGACCTCCTTGTGGAGCTGGCTGCAGATGCACCATCTGCCTCCATCCCTGGGCACCGCTCCCACTGCAAAAAAATACGTAATAATGAGAAAAAAAAGGCAGAAGAAGGAAAACAGGAAAACAAGGCACTTCTGTGCTCTCAGTTCTGCGGCAACTGGCAGCAGTTTAATGTGTATGTATCACTAGTGCTGTTTTATGAGCTCCAGTCCTACTGGCATAATTTTTTTAAAATCCCTTTTCCAGTGTAATTGCTGTTTGTTTTGTCATTTCTCAGTGGACAATTACAGTTCAAAAACAAGAGTGCCTTTGAAGATTGCAAGCGGCGTGTGCGGGCTTCATTAACACACTATTAATACTCCACCAAAACACACTTGAACTCCACCTGCCTGGGGCCTGGGACGTGAAAATCTGGCTTTGCAAAGCGATGATTATTTGATCTATTTAAAATACTCACAGTATTACTCTGGTCTCCTGGATACATCTCAACGTCAGCAGTTTGGGAGGCTGAAATATCTCCTGCAGGTTTGTTCCGTTACTTGATCATTCAGAAAAACTCACTGCAAAGGATAATCCTTATTTATTTCTTCTTCCGGAGAAGAGAGAGGGAGAGACAAAACCTGACTCAGGCTTGACACAGGATGGGGTGCTTTACTTGTGCTGATATTGGGATTAAAGTAATAGGAAGAATAGAAAGAGATTTTGATTCAAACAAGCATCTCTCCAGCCAAAAGCAGCTGGAGTCACCCCACTGAGCCTGTCAGACAGTGCCTTTAGGACTGTATTGGAAGACTTTCCAAGCCCTGAGGCTGCAGTGATGTCATGAGTGGGAAGATCTGTTTAAAAAAAAAAAAACAAACATAGAGAGAAAATAAGAAAGTTTCCTGGCTAGCTCAGTTTTAAAATTCTTACTGTAAGGGAACATTTGCCCTGGAAAATCAGGTTGTTTGCTCATCAGGAATGTTCTTCCTTAAATAATATTATTCCTCATTCGTGAATGTTTGCTGGGAATCGGTGCTCAGGGCTGTTGCCAGATCCATGCCCTGCCCCTGGTGCAGCTCCCAGCAGGGCTAGGGAAGCATCCACCACACCAAGCTCGGGCCTCAACGGGGAGCTCGGAGCTCAACATTCAATTGTCAAAAAGATGCAAAATGTGGCTCTGGACCTGTGTCCCAGGACAAAGAGCTTTTCCTAAAGGGAAGGAAGGGCTTTTCTTGCTGCTGTGCAGATGGGGTAGATGTCCCTGGAGCAGGAAGGTGCCTGCTCAAGGCTGTTGGAGCTGGCAGTGGTGGAGGGACCAAGCCCTGCAGTGGGAGCAGGGCAGTGATGGGCTGCGTTCCTGGGAGATGCTGGGCTGGGATGAACGGCAGTGCCAGGACCTCCAGGAGAGCTTTGGGCATAACGGGATGGTTTAGTGCATGTGTAGGTACAAGATTTTGGCCACTTTTCTGTGATTTCCGACACGTTCCTATTGCAAAGTGCAACCCTGGAGCCCCAGCAACGCCCTCCTTCACCGCTCAGCATCGCTGGGCAGGGCGAGGAGCTTGCAGTGGCTGATCAAGAGGCTGGATGGAAAAGCAGAAGGGAAAAGGGAAAAGCTCGAAAGAGCTGCCATTAAGCCATTCTTTAAAACCTAAAAAAGCTGCCTCCAGTCAACCTGACGAGGCTTAAGAGACTGTGTCTAGCAGGGAGGCGAGCAGCCCTGGAATTACTGCACAGTAATTGCTTGGTACTTACCGTCCAGGTCTAGAAGATCTCCAAGTAATAACTCATTGGAAAGATATTGAGCTCGCATCACAAAGAGGAAATATGGTCTCCAAACAGGCAGCTAATGGCATGCAATTTATCTGATGGCAAATCACCCACGTTCATTACTCTCTGCAGCACAGCCAGGAAGAGAAATACAAAATTAGCTGAAGGAGAGAGGGAAGGAGGGAAGGACACATTTCCTTCCAGCCTTTCTGCAAGGTGGCTCCCGAAATCTGTGCAGCAGCTATTTGCACCCAGGGCTGCTGCCAACACAACCCTGCCAGGAAAAATCACTTTATGTGCATCTTCCTCCCTGGAGACAAGAAAAATATTTTCCGTTATATTTTTACACTATTCAGAGTTCTTGTTGAAAAAGCCTTAGCATTCAACAAGGAAAACCTAGGACTGGTGGAAGTTGTATTGTTCTTGCTCATCTTTGCCAGTGCCATGGCTCCAGGGGTGAACAAAGACCAGATACTCTTTTATGCCCTTCCAGCTCCTGAGTGTCACCGTGCCGAGGCTGGGAATGCCTTACAGCTTCCTCTGCTTTATGGTTTCCTTCCTCCCTGCTTCTTTTGCTCTTTTCCAGGTATTTCTGGTTGAGGAAATGTCTTGCTGGCTGTCCCTGGCTTTTCCTGAGGGATGAATAATGTTTTCCAACCAGTGATGTGGGTGCCTGGCAGGGGCACTGGCCAGCAGGAGATGCTGGGTGAGCCCAGCCAAGGAACACCCCTACTGAGCACCCCCAGAAGATCTCTCTATCCATCATCCCTGGGAGAAGAGACCGACCCCCACCTGGCTACAACCTCCTTTCAGGTAGCTGGAGAGAGCTTTGAGGTGAAATGTCGTAAAACTCACCGGCTGATGCCGAAAAATCCTCCTTTGTGCCAACAAATGCTGTTGAAACTCCTGAAGGACTGACCCCTGCCCAACACCTGCAGAGGATCCATCCCCCAGCAGCAGCCCCCAGGCATTGCTGAGCATTGTCAGGTTGCACACACTGAAAGAAAAAAAACTAATGCTAATTTTAGTTTCCGTTTCCTTGCAAAGCAGAGCAAGTGCCTTCACCAATTAATTGTCCTTCATCTTGGAGTTACAGTGGAAGATTGGGGAAAAAAGCTGTAGAGCTTCTTAACACCTAATTTGCCTTTTCTAGGTAATCAGAGGGACAAAGTGAGTTGGGGTATGTTTGACTGAGGCTGCTGTGAGTTTTACCTCCTGTTTTTTGATGGCCAAGAGGAAGTTACAAAACTCTGACATAACCCTGATTTCTTGGGAGGGGATGCTTTCTTTCAAAAAGTACTGTTTCCTCCTCACACGACGATGAGAGTGATCTAGAAACAATGTGAAATCTTATTTCCTGTTAGTCATAGACAAAACACATCCAAGTCGTCGTTTCATGCTTGGAAATTTGTCATTTTAATGTGACTGGAGATCCTGATGCAGTTCTGAGCTGTCACCAGCCGGTGCCAGGGCCAAACCACTGCTGGGACCTCCCTGCTGCAGTGGCTGAGCCCTCTGTTCCATCTAATTGTGTGCCTGGAAAAGAAACCAACAGCTCAAGGCACGGAGGGGAGACACCTTTTGCTTCCCTTGCTTGCTCACCATCTGTTTTGGAAGGTGCTCTGCTCCTCTCCAGCGAGGTGGCTCAGCAGCACTGCTGCTATTTTCTGCTTCTCATCCTGTTTTCTCAGATTCCCAAACAACTGCCATTGCCTTCCCCTTGGAATGGTGCATTTCGGTGATGGATAGATGTCCTTGGAGTCCAGAGATGGGAATTAATTTGAGATGCATTTCGGTGCTGAACAGATACATTTTGGTGATGGACAGATGTCCTCAGAGTCCAGAGATGGGAATTAATTCAAGATGCACTTTGGTGATGGACAGATACATTTTGGTGATGGACGGATGTCCTCAGAGTCCAGAATTAATAAATTAGGGTAATTTTGGGGGCAATTTCAACAGTCTTTTCCTGGAAGCCTTCCTAACAAGGCTGGCTGCTGGCAGGAGTCCTGCCTGGCTCAGGCCACCACCAGCTGTGGATGTGAAGCTCCACGTGGCATGAGCCACGTTGCCCCAAAGGCTTCACCACCCCACAGCAGAGACCTTCCAATTTCATCCCAATCTCAAAGATTCCTGCAATAATTTTTAATTCTCCGGGGACCAGCAAGGGGTGATGTCTCAGACTTGGTGTGGGGGTGCAGAGGGACAGCCCAGAGCCCGGGGACTGCCAGGGAAGGCAGAGGGATGCTGGTACATGTGGTGGCTGTGTCTCCCCATCCCAGGAGAGCCAGACTGGATTCACAACAGGAGCAATAACTTGCAGAGTGTGTGCCAAGCCAGGAACATTAAGGATAAATCACTCATAACTGGGAAGACGATAATAACAGAAGCCTCTGGGGAAATCTGTACCGCTGAATAGCAGCTTTTATTAGTTTTTTTCTTTTTCACTTGAAGTCACTTAAGGAACCCTCATGTTGAAATCTTCAGAAAGACTCACCTTAGGGGGTATTGGGAAATATTGATAAATAGTGCTTGGCACTTCTGAGGCTCTCAGAGAGAGGCACTGACGTTGTCAGAGCAGCTGGACTGGATGTCTCTGTGTTTTCCCACCCTCCATAGCTCTTCCTACCTGCCAGGTGCAGCAAGAGGTCAGCATCCCCCAGCCCAGCACTCACACCCCTTGCTGGAGCCTGATCCTCAGGGAAGGGGCTGTTAGCTCAGCAGGAAGATGCATTTAATCCTAAACTTTCCAAGTAGCAATATATTAGCAGTAAAACAGCTTCCACACTTTATTTGCTGGTAATTTACAGCCCACACTGCGAGACAGTGTAATATTTGCAAGCAATTAAACAGAGGATGACTCAACAACAGCCACCTCGGGTCAGATTTTCAAGTGTTCATCGTTCATAATTAAGAAGGGATTTGGGAAGCAGTGGCTGCTGCCCCACTTCCCAGCACTGTTCTGTCCCTGGCAGCTCCTGCCATCAGGCCTTGGGGGCTCTGGGCAGATTTGCTGATGGAGGAAGAGGAGGTATTCATTAAAGATGGGAGGAATGGCCCCAAAGAGCACTAAGCAAAGATGCCTGACAGTCAGAACAGGGGAGGTGTTTGGATGGGGTCTGGGGTGGTCCCAGCCAAGCCTTGCCGGTTGCAGCCCCTCACCCAGGGACTCCGCCGGCTCTGGCATGACGGGGACTAATGCAGAGGGATGATTCCCTGACATCCCTCAGGCAGCTGCCCTATTCCAGCAGCCTGGCACCTCCAACCCTTCCACTCGGTGCCTCCCACCCCAGACTCCCCGGCCAGCTGGGCTGCAGGCGGTGCAGAAAAGCAAGGAGGATATTTTAAGCTTGGCTAAACCCCCAGCAGAGACCATGTGTGCAGACCCCTGGATTTTCCAAGCCTTTCATGGATGAAATCGGCATGCTCTGGCACGAGGCAGGACCGGGAGCTGGCTCTGCCCTCCTGCCAGCTGGGGCTCTGCTGCCAGAGCTCATCACTGTCTGTTCTTCCCAGGAGATAGAAAGAGGAAGTGTTTGACTTGGATTTTACATCTCTCAGCAGAGATCCTCGCTGTGCTTTGGGCGTGTGACATGTCACTGCCGACGCTGTGACAACTGAGCCGGGGGGTACGAGCTGGGAAACTGAGGCCCAGCACTGAAGTGGTACCTTGGCGGAGCCAGCAGGGCCACTGGCTGTGCCAGCAGCATTCCTGGATGTCACCAGGCTGGGGACAGCCCAAACCTCCCGGCACAAGGCAGTTTGCCTGTTGGATGGTTTTCCGCTGGCTGGGTGGAGTGACCCTGGACTGCTCTCCTCTTCCACCCAAGGGATATTGCACCTTCCCTTCCTTTTCACCACGTCCCCCTGACTCCTTGATCCTTCAAATAGCTCCATTTGCTCCTCTGCTGCTCATTCTCTGGGTTAACCTTGCTCCAGAAAATGAGTCCATTTACCATCTGCTTTTTCTCATCACCGCCGGCAGCAGCCAAGCAACACCCCGGGAAGAGGTGGGGGGCTGGAAAGGGAAGAAATGGGAGGGGACCAATATGGAAGTGGCAGCCCAGAGGGGCACCTGGCTTACAGGAAAGGGTCTCTGGGCAGATATGGGTCCTCCCTGATTGGGAGGGAAGGGGAGAAAGGTGGTTTGCATCTCCTTTCTTTTTTAGGGAAGGACAGGCCAAAGTCAGCTGGTGCATGTAGGCAGTGCAGGGTCGAGGGCAGCCCCAGCTGGGCAAGACTGGCTGCCCCATGGCTTTTCCTCCTTTGGCCCACGGCTTTTCCACCTGCCCCAAGATTCAGAGGAGTTTTGGTGCTGCTGGAGGCATCCTGGTGCCTTCAATCCAGAGCTACAGCTGTCCCCAGAGCTCTGATCTTGTGGCACATGTCTGCCTCTGGAAAAGACTAGAGAGTCAGGGGCTACGTCCGCTTCTTGTCTCAGGTGGGAGCTGCCCTCTCTCTTCTTGGCTGCTGAAATTGCCCTCTAGTGTGTGCTGGCTCCAAGCCAGCTGCCAGGGGCTAACACCGGAGCTGGTTTGGGAGCAGGGATCGGATGATGAGAGCAGCCACCTCATCTCTGCCACAGGATAGGCAGGGGGACTTGAATCCAGCAGGACCCTGGAACTGGCTGTAGCTGATGGAGAAAGGAGGGACAGCCTTTGGAAATGGGGTTAATAACTAAAGAAACAGCATTGTTGAATCTTTAGAAGGGGGGAAATCTTTTCGCACTCTCCAGGGACAGCTAGCAGGGCTGGGATCCTCATCCCAGGGGCCTGGATACCCCAAGGAACATGCTCCCCTGGATCTGGTGAGCAGACAGCAGTGCTCCTGCTCATGACTCAGGTGCACAGGAGAAAGCAAATATGGACAGAAGTAAACCTGCCTTGCTTTGCCTCATGGCCCCTGCTGTAAATAAGCAGCATTTCACTGCCAGGGATAAAATGCTGGAATAAATCACAAGAGCCACCAGAGCAGGTACAGCTCCCTGGCCACAGTGGGTGGGCAGGGACACCACTGCTGGCAGGGCTCAGCTGAGCTGTCACCCCTCGAGGTGATCTTGTGCCCTTCCCCTCCTGGGGGTCCCTGCTTTCCAGACAGCCCCTGGTCCTTGGCACCTTGCCCAGCAACTTCCAATGATTAAAGGAAACCCCAAGTGCTGGTCTATATGAGAGATGCTGATTTAACAGTTTTGCCATAAACCATTATTCATTATCTGAGTTTCACTGGATAACCTGGGCCCTGTTGAAGAAGTGCTATTTCTTCAGCAGTCAGCTGTATTTTAATAAGTTACATTACTGGTAAAACGCCCCCAGAGAAAATCCAAGCATTGTTCCATTCATCAGCCACGGCAAGTTTAGAGTAAAAATATTCCAAGGTGAGGTAATGTACTGTGACACTGTGCAAGTTAATTTATAAAAGAATTAACTGTGTTTAGAAGAGAGGATGAAACTCCTTTCTCCATCCAGCCAGGATTGGAGCGGCCCTAAAGTGAAATGTACTGGTAGAAATAACAATTCTTCCTTAAAAGATGGGTTGTTTTTGGGGTGGGTTTTGTTTGTTTGTTTGTTTGGGGGGGTGTGTGTGTGGGTTTTTGTTTTGTTTGTTTTGTTTTGTGGTTGTTTTGTTTGGTTTTGTTTTTGTTTTCTGGGAATTTTTTGTTTGTTTGTTTGCTTGTTTTTAAAGTTCAGGTGCTAAAAGTGCAATGAGAGTTTAAGTGGAAGGGCAGCTCCTTGGGCTGGTCAAGCCAGGGAACTTTTGGTGTTGGGTAATTCCCATCAGCTGGGGCACTGCTACGAACCTGGCTGTTAATTAAGTAATGTTAATGAGAGCTCTGGGACGGTAGAGGATATCAAAGGCTTGTCTGGGCTGTGGCATCCTTGCAGAGCTGTCCCAGGAGCTCAGCAGCACCAAGTCTCTGGAGCTTCAGACCTCTCCCAGCCAAAGTTCACAGGTATTTGGCTACCACGAGCACCCCGTGTGCTGGGAGGTGCTGCAAGCTGTGGGTGTGCAACGGTTTGGATTCGACTTTTTTGCCAAATGCTCCAACTTTACAGTTTGCAGCCTCTCTTCTCTCCACTTCCTCTATGAACACAAGGGAAAGGGAGAAGGGAAAAGTTATCGAAATGCCGAAATGATCAGACCAAAGCTGTACAAAAATATACACACTTATACACAATTAGAATATTACGTACACAGAAGAAGGGACCCCGAACACCTCCCCCTGCCCCGAAGGGAAAAGGGAGAGGAAAAAAAACCCCCAAAACAGATATACACAATCAAAACCTAGGAGTAACTAATAAAGAATATGCATCTTTTAAAAGCTTATGATTTCTAGAAAAGTTTGTGTCTCTTTTTTGTTGGTCGGTGGAGCTATTGTTATAATATTGTTGATGACTTTTGTTGATGACTTTTGTTGGAATTTGGTGATGTTTATTTTGCTGTTTTATCTTTAAGAATTGGATCTCTGGCAGGTCTCTTGACTTTATTCTTCTTGATGGCAAAATCAGCTATGAGGAGAATTTGGATGATTTTTTCCTTTTTTTCAAAAAATCAAAATTACTACAGGGTGCCAGCTGTAAAAGGCCTGGAATGCAGTTATCCTGAGATTTCCATGCTGGTTTCTGTGGCTGCGCTTCCCTGGGTGCCTTCAGGACGTGGGATCTCTTATGGGAAAGTCCTGGCACCCCCTTGGGCTCCTCTCCCCTGCCCCAGTGCAGGTCCTGCTCAGTGCAGCCAGAGATCTGGGCACATCCCGAGGTGAATCCGTGATGCCTGGGTGGGGACACACATCAGACCAGGAACTGCTGGTGACGCTCCCCTGGGCTCTGGGTCTGGCTGCAGGGATGCCCTGGTCCTGCACACCTGAGCTGCCACTGCCAATGACTGATGGAGCCAGGGATGACCCTCCAGAGCTTTTATTCCAACGGATGTTTGCAAATTTGTCCCCCTTTATCTGGCAGCTTTCACCTCTGCTTTGCAAAAGCAGTCAGGAGTCTCTATTCTGGAGCTATTTTTCAACATAATGATTTATAATAGATGAAGAAAATGAAACTGCTGGGGGAAGAGAGGCCCAGTCTGGGCGCTCGGATGGCCTAATGAAGTCCCATCCAAGTTCCCATTTGTTGTCAGCTATTAATTCTCCCTCCGATTCAGTCCCCAAATTACTTTCCCTAGAACTGAATCTAAATACGAAAATCAATTAAGAAGGGAACGAGTAGCTACATCTGGGAGAGGAGGCAAATATAATGACAAATCACCTGGTTCCTTTCGAGCATGCAAATTAACATTTAGAGTGTATTTTGAGGAAGGGGAGCTTGGAAATGCTGCTTCACAGAAACTGCTAGATCAATTTTCTGAGCCTGAGTGCTAGAGATTCTTCAAAGTTACTGAGGACTCTGTCTTGGGATAAAAATATAAAGAAGACAAGAAATCAATGCTGATAATTAATTTAGCAGAATCTATTCGCTCTTTCTCCTTCTAGTCAATGCAAAGAGAAAATCATACAGGAGCTGAATTTTACATTTCCACAGAGATTGTGCTGGGACAAAATGAATAAACGCTCATAAATTAGTTCAAAAGCTCCGCAACATTGTTGGAGTGGGGCTTTTTAATTAACTGGAAGAATTTGTCATCACTTTTCCCCCCGCCCTTGTGAGGGAAAGCGAGTGCCATCCAA
Source organism: Cephalopterus ornatus (assembly GCA_013396775.1). Lineage (NCBI taxonomy): Eukaryota > Metazoa > Chordata > Aves > Passeriformes > Cotingidae > Cephalopterus > Cephalopterus ornatus. Next base: position 106,419 of record VZRE01004730.1, on the reverse strand, counting down.
CGTGCTTGGGCAGCCCAGCCCTCCCGAGATGATGCAGCTACAGATGGAAATGTGGAAGAGCTTTAAGCTGGAAAACATCCAGATCCCCAGCCTCTTTTTTAAGAGAATTTTTTTTTGTTTTAGGTCACCTGGTTCTCAGTTTGATGTGCAGCCAATGCATTGCAAAGTCCGGCATCCACACTGGGAGCTCACGTCCCAGCCAGGATCCTTCATGTGTCCTGCAAACAGGAGCTGACTGGGAGTTTGTGGGATTAATCTCCTGGGAACAGACTTCTTAGTAGGGCTTGTTGTGACAGGACAAAGGAGGATGTTTTTAAATTAAGAGGGTCAAGTCAGACTAGATATAAAGAGAAAATTTTTTTACTAAGAGGATGGTGAGGCTTTGGCACAGGTTTCCTCAGAGAGGTGGTGGTTGCCTCATCCCTGGAAACACTCAAGGCCAGGTTGGATGGGGCTGTGAGCAACCTGATTCAGAGGAACACGTCCCTGCCCATGGCAGGGGGGTTGGACTAGAGGAACTTTGAGGTCCCTTCCAACTCAAACCATCCTGTGATTCTATAAATACCTTGAGGTTTTGTAGGGTTCCTAAATAGTTGAGGGGATTTGCAGGGCTAGTAAGTAGTTGAGGGGGGTTGAAGGGTTACCACCAGGTGCTGGGCTGGGATCCTGGAGCAGGGGCGAGGGGCAGAGCAGCAGCACACCCTTTGCTCCATTCATCACAGCCGGAGAGGAGCTGGCTCTTAATTATTCAAAACTCATCTTCCCTCCCATTAGCAACAAATGGGAAGAGGATGGATTTTGGTAATGAATCCCCAGTAGGGTACTTCAGTTTAAAGCAAAATGTGTCCAGTTAAATGTATCCTGTGGAAATGGATTTGTTTGCTCTAATCCTCCAACTTCAGTTGGGTGGGAGCAGTGGCATATTGCCAGACAGAAGGGCTGTGCAGAAACGTGAAAGATGGAAAATAAGAGGGGGAAAATGGTCCTGGGCAGGTTTTGCCTTTGGTCTCAGCTTCACCAGTGATGGGCAGGCTGGCAGATGAGGGGATTTGGGGACACACGGCTGCAGCATCTGCCTGGGTTTGCCTGGCTCCCTCCTCCTGCCAAGCGGCGTTTGCCTGCAGAGCTGCCTGTGCTCTGGGAAAGGGAAAGCTCTGGTTTGATTTTTCAAACCTGTTTAGTGTGCTACGGCCTAAACCATGCCTGGGTGAGAGGAGGGGCATGTTGGTGCTATGCCGACAGGGACAAGCCCAAGGTGCTCGTGGAAAAGGGGCTGTGTAAAAACCGGGGCTGGTGAGAGGGGCTTGCTGCTGGTTTTGTGCTGCTGGCCCTTGCTCCATCTGCAAATTGTTCATGAACTGATTGATTTCCATGAAAATATCCTATATTTCTTGATTAATGAGACTCAGCCAAGTGGGGGGGTGTTGCTGTCTGGCGGGGCTTTGTGGCCCATCCCAGGGAATGACTTTCCCAGGAACCCCAACAGCTGATATCCCTGGAATGGTGGCCCATACCTCTAATAAATCCAGGTTTTGCCCATTGTCCAGGGACAGAAACATGGGGTTTTTCTCATGTACATACAAAACTTGTTGTTTTCATAATAGTTTGTGTATGAGCTGGGGAAAAAAAAAAATCAACCCTGCTTGTGCCAGGCAGCTGAATCTGCTCGGTATTGGGAAGGAGAAAAAATGCACCCGGTGCTTTAGAGTACGAGATGGCTTCTGGGACAGGAAGGGCAGCAGAGGAAAGGTTCATATATTATCCTTGTCACGGCTTTTATTAGCAAAGCTCTATTATAGGCATTTTTCTCTTTCTGCTTGCTCGTTGTTTTTCCTTAGGAGTAGCCGGGCTGTTCCCTCTGGTTGGGAAATGAGGGCGCAGGGTGCAAGGCATCAGAGTATGGGCTCTGGGGTATGTCCCAACCAGCCTCTTTTAAACCCTCAGCGCTGTGTCATCCCAGAACAAAACACATCCCCAGTTCAGCAGGAGCCCAGTAAGGCTCCCAGGACTGGTCCAGGAGCCCTCTGGTCCCAGTTCACTCAGTGCAAACCCACAGGAGCTCCAGGGCTGTGTTTGGCAGCAGAGCCGAGCTGTTATTTTCCCTCCTCATTAACAAATAAATCCCTTAGTGGAGGAGGTTTGTGTGATGGATATTGGCCATGATCCGAGTAGGGCAGGCGATCATGTTTGGTTACTTTATTAGCAGGACGAGGCTCATCCCGGTGACTCCGCGCACCGGCTCCGGGCTGGGCCCGGCAGGTCGGAGCTCCAGCAGGATCAGATGCTGCTTCCTCTTGGTGGAGTGGCAGGTCCAGCCCTGTGCCCCACCCTCAGGGCTTCTGAGCTGCATCTGCCCTCGTCACAGGCCTGGACCACACGGCAGCTGCTTGAAACGACAGAATTTCTATTTTCTTTGTCTTAAAAATACATAAATGATCTATTGAAACGGAAGATGATCAAGGGTTAAGCTTTTCATTGGATGGTTCAGTTGCTGTGTCTGGGTTTGGAGTTTCGGTGAGTTCCTGCCCCCAGTCTGATTAGCATCAAACCCCAGCACGTTTGTCATGGGGAAGGAGAACATCAACTGACATTTTTAGGCCAGGGCCAAATTCATCACTTGTCAGGCAGCTCTGCAGCCGTGCCTGTGCATTTGCAGGGGAAGATGGAAGGGATGCTCCCAGCCCAGTTCTAGCAGGGAAACAAACCAGTCCCACAGCACCTACTGTGTTCCCTGTCCCGTCTGCCACTGCCCCTTTGTTTGCTTTGTGTTCCAGCACATCTGGCCCAAGCCCTGCTGCTTTTTGGGCTGTCTGTCCTGCCTTCTGCTTGGGTTTAACTCGGCAAGTGGAGCTCCAGGCTGGAATGCTGTGGCCACTTCTATATGTGTCCGTAGGCCGTGGGGTTTTCCTGCATCTTACCCAGAAATTCCCCTTTCTCCCACTATAAATAGTGTATGAGGGCATGTACATATAGATATGTATAGATATACAGACAGATTTGCAAGTTGATATCCAATCGTGCAGTGCTGGGTTAACAGCCGGACTCTTCAAGATCTTTTCCAACCTTAATGATTCTGTGCTTCCATGATTACATATATATTTATGTAAATAAAATAGGCAGATTTGCGAGTTGATATGCAGTCATGCAGTGCTGGGTAAATGGTTGCATCGATGACCTTAAAGGTCACCTCCAGCCTAAAGGATTCTGTTCTTCCACGCACTCTAAGAAGGAGAAGTGTGATTTTGCAGCTGGGGAAACCGAGGCACAAGCTAGCTGGCTTGTGCCTGGAGCCAGTGGGTGAAAAAATTATTGCTCCTCACCTTTATTCAGTTATCCCAGTGAAGGAAAGGCCTCCCCTGGAGTTCAGCTCTGCACAGCAAACCGCACACAGGTGGGCACAGAGCATCACTTTATTTCCCAGGTACTCTGCTTCGTCCAATATTATATGAAAAATGAGATCTGAATTGGAATCTTGTGGGGGTAAAAGGTACCAGTGCGCATTGGGATTAGGGTTTTGGTTTCGTTGGGTTTGCTTCTTCCTTTATTTCCATGAGGAGTAGTATTTCCACAGCAATAGCACCGTGGCTGCAAAGGCAGAGCTTGCTTGGAGAAAATCCAGGCTGGTTTGACACTCTGTTGCCCTGAATGACAAGAATAAAATTAAAAAGAAAAAAAAAAAAGGAATAAAAGAAGGAAGGAAAGAAATTCCAGCAGCCACTGCTCCTGCTCTGGCATTGCTAATCCAACAGCTGAAGGTTTATTTGTACTGACTAAGCTGGAGTGAGCAACTTAATTCCCTTTTAGTTCTCTTCAGAAGGCTTCAAAAAGCCTAATAGCTGTTTTCCTGCATCCTGTTAACTCCGAGGCAGCCCCCGGCCTCTTCCCAGGCTCCATGGATTTCGTGGTGGTGGCCGGATTTTTATCAGCCCTTCCCAACAACGGGTGGGATTGGAACCTGGAGCAGGACTGATGGAGCTGCTGAAGATGGAGCGGTTCTTTCCTGGTGCTTTATGCATTATTCAGGCAGTGCCAGCAGGGCTGCCCTGATAGCTCTGGCAGGGGTGGCCTCGCTCTGTCCCCCTGCCATGTGCCACGGGGTCACCATGAAATTTGTCAGCCAGGGCTTGGCCAAATACATCTTTTAGAACCTCCCCTGGCCCCGGTGGCTCCAAAAGCACCTCAGGGGGGTTAACATAATGCAGATCCCACTCAGGATTTACAGCATCTCCGTGAGCATCTCCAGGTCTGCTGTGGATGTGGCAAAGCTGCTCAGTGCTGGTTCTTCCCTGGCAGACTGAGCCCTGCACCAGCACCCCCCATCCCCACACTTGCTGCCTAAAATCTTGGGAAATATGGCAGAACATCCCACCTCCCTCTGCCCTGAGCTGCCACAGGTTTTTCCAGATCAGGAAACCAGTCTCTATCCAACCCCAGTGGGTGCAAGGCAACCTTTACCTATCAGAACACCTTCACCAAATAGACCATTTAAAAATAAATATCAAACGAAAAAATTAAAATCAAACTGAACCCAAAGCAAAAAATAACCCCCCAAAATCTGAAATCTTTTAATCACTGTGGACTTTCAAGGACATCTCTGGGTGTATGTCCTGCAGAGAAGGGACTGCTCCTTTGTAGCCTTCTGAGTCCTGTAAGATGTCTGGAAGGACAGAAATGGAATTGGAAATTGCACTTGTTGTATTTGAGGGATGGGATGTGGAGCAGCTGAGTGTCAGGACTGAGAACAGTGAGGACAAAGGGAGACCCCCCCAATACGCACTGAGGAAGATTGGCAGGAGAGTGGGAGTTTTACCCTCCTGTAGTATTTCACCTGTGAACCTCCAGCCCACAACTAGAGATAGTTGAGATTTTGATGAAAAGCACCTTCTTTTTTTGTTTTCACTAGAAAATGGTAATTTCAGGGGGTATTTGCTGGGAAAAGGGTTGGTCTGGATGGACTTTGCTGGAGGGAATTATTTCAAACTCTGCCTGAATAATCGTCCACTGGTGTTGGGAAACTGCGTCTCGTCGGGAGGTTGCGGCTGATATGTCATAATTCAATGAGCACAAAATCAAATTGCTCCGCTTGGTAACACCCTTATTCCTCATTTTCCATGAAAATGAGACATATTTGTTATGTGTCAATGCTGTAAGAGAGCCCAGCTTGCTGGAGAGGGGAGCTGGTCCCTCGTGGACAGTGCAGTTGGGGGGCAGCAGAAAAGCTCCTGGTCTGGATCTCTGGAGAGGGAGGACATGGGTTTAGCTCAGAGGAGCCAGGTCAGGGGCTGCCCTCTGCCCTGGGAGCATCCCATTCTGCCTTGGTGCTGTGATGTGGCTCATCCCCACTGAGGAAGCCAAAAAAATCCTTCGTGCAAAGGGCAAAATCTGTTGCAGCAGGAAAGCGAAGGATCTGTCAAGACTTGGATGCTTTTGGGAGGATGTTAAACAGCTGAGGTGGGAAGGAGTGGATGTTTTTAGGGGGGTGTTAAACAGCTGATGCATTATTGCTGGTGACAGGGTTTTGGGGACAGTGCTGAGCCCAGGCTTGGGGGACAGCTGATCCCACAGCTCACTCCATGCCAGCCTGCAGGACGGTCCTTGGAAACCCTGCTTCCTGGACCTCCTCGCACACCAACAAGGTGTTTGTAGCACATCCTTCAAAGAAACTGCCCAGTTTCTTTCCCTCGCTGTTTTCACGTGCCGTTTATCACCTAAGGAGAAGCAGTTCCCTGCTGGATGGAGGATGCTGCCTGCTTAGTGCCAGAAACGGGGAATTGGGACTCCCGAACCCTTGGCCACAAGGTTCAGAGGTCTCCTCCGCATCTCCTGAGGGGCCAGTGATGCAGGGGAGACCTCTGAACCAATGCCTGAAGGTGGCAGGTCACACGAAGTGTCTCCAAACCTGGCAGAAAGGGGTACAGTGGGGTGCCCACATCCAAGCATCCTTCTTTTCTTTCCCAGCTCTGCTGCCGGGATCAGCCCTTCCCGAACAAGGCCCCAGCTCCAGTCTTCACTGACATCTAGTGGCAGTGCTGACGCTTAGAGCTGGCAGGGGGTGGCTGCTTGAAGCCAAAATGAGCCTTCTTGCTGGTTCCCATCCTGGGTGGGATCCCACTTCCCCTGGGAAAAGCCACCCCCTTGCACATGCCATGTAAGGGACCTTGGAAATAGTGTCCCTGCCACCACTTTGGCTCTGCAGGTGAGGACACTGAGGTGGGGAGGGGGTGAGTGGCTTTGACCCCTGTACCTGCCTGATTCAGTCCTCTAATCTTAAGATTAGGGGAAAAGGATGGGGCGAGGATCCTCATCCTCCCTTGTGCTAAGGGAAAAAGGAGCGATGTGTTTGCTAATCTGAGGCACTCAGCAGGAGTCATAAATACTCCAGGGTGAAAAGGCTGTTTAAATATATGGTCCAGGGTTAAAAGACTTGCTCCAGGGGTTTTTAAATATAACAACAAATCTTTGCTGGCTGCAGGTTACCCGATCTGGCCCCCTTCTCCACACTGCTCAGCAGCAGGGAGCACTGCTGCCCTCCTCAGCAAGGGAGGGTTTGAAACATGCTGCTGGAGGCATCAGTCGTGAGGGCTTCTCACATCTTTCCCACCTAAAGGAATGGAAACATTTGGCAGGATGGATCAGCTTTGATCTGCTCAAATTGAGTTAGAAACTGTAAAATGGGGGCGGGTGGGAAGAAGCAGCAGGAGAGGCACCTGGGAAGAGTTGAGGATGCTGAGGCAAAGGGGCTGGGATGTGCCCAGCTCCAGAGAGGTGGATTTCCCTCCGTGGAGGTGGGTGACACCCCACCAGGTCTTGTAACTCCCCCGAGGACAATGGATGGTGTTGCTCTGCACCCACAAACCCAGTTTGTCAAACCTCAGCTGGTGCAGCCACCCAGTGCCACCCACCCTCAGCACTCCCACGGGCGGAGGGGCTGCAGCTGGCCCTTGCTGCCTGGGCTAGTTTTACCTTCTCCACCAAAAAAAATGAAAATTGATTAACTTTGTTGCCGTGCGAACACAGTTTTATGTTTTTTCATAATCCACACTGTTCGGAATTTCCCTCCCAAAGTGCCACAGAGCTCAGCACAGCCTCCACACTGCTGGGAACTGCTTATACAGGAACACATTATTTGATAAGAATCTCTCTGGGTTTTTTTTCTTCCCACTGAACATCCTTATCACTGCCCTGGTGTTGTGTGTGCAGGCAGGAAAGCGGCTCCTTCCCATTCATCTGCTGGAGATTGGGTCGATTCACTGCCCCCGGAGGACTATCAGGGCACAATGGTCCAGCCATCCCTTTTCTGCAGAACCAGAGTGAAAATCAGCAGCTCGAAAGCCCCATTGCCAACTCCACAGTGGGAGGAGCAGAGCAAGGGGAGCCTGACCCCATCTCCAAGGGGTAAAGTGGAACTTCTGGAGGTCTGGACCCTTCTCCAGGCACCAGGACCCTGATCCACAGCGGTACCTAATTTTAATCGAATTTGTTGTTTTTCAAGTAAATTAACTCCTGGGCAGATTTTGAAGCCAAGAGGCTCTGCTAAACAATTTCTTCACTAAGAGGAAAAGGTTTGCCAAGGAGGCAGGAGCCAGCAGCAGCTGGCAGGCATGGATCCCCCAGTGCTCACCACAGCCAGAGCCCAGCATCGTACAGCCCAAGGTGTTCAGAGCTCAAAGCTAAATGCTTTTTTAATGGGATAACATAGCCATGATACTTATTTGAGGATGATGTTTTGCATGCAGGATGGTTTTTTTTAACATTTCTCTTTTTTTTTTTTCCCTTACCGCTGGGAAGAAGAATATAAAAGCCTGTAATCTCCAGCTGGCAGACTCCGAGGAGATAAGCTTCAGGTGCCTCCCAATGCTCACGGAGCAGTTTTGTTCTCCCACCTTATCTCCACCTCCAGGTCACATCATCTCGGGGCTCAGCGCAGTTCCTGGGGGGAGTGCAGAGTGCTGCTGTCCCATCCCTGCTCCGGGCAGGGGGTCTGAGGGTGGGCTGTGATCCCAAGCCACGCAGACAGCAGCGTGTTTCTCAATGATAACCCTTCTCCCAGCCGGGGCAGCTCAGCCACCACACGCAGACGCTGCTCCTGGGCCACAAACCAAACCCATCCTGGCACAAGCATCCCTGGAAGGCCTTGATAATCACGAAGAAACCAATTTTCCCCACCTCCTCAGGTATTGTAGCTTTCAGTGCTAATTATTGTGTGTTTTAATTCATCCATAACTGATATGATCTTCAAAGCTTAAATGTCTTGCTCTAACACTTCCAGATTTTTATTCTTTTTTTTTCCTTTGAACTCCTGCAAAGGAACCTCTGGGACCCTGCAGCTCTCGCTTTATGTTTGCTTTTAATCAGCTTGCTTTTCTTCCCAGAAACAAAGACAAATAATGCTACCACGGTTTCTCCTTGGAAATTTCTCCACGTTGAGAAGAAGAGAGGGGGAAAGCGTGACTTGTTACCGGCTGAATTTCCTGATGTCTTTCCTCCTTTTTATCTGGTTTGCTGCAAGACAAATGACTCTCTTAATATAGCTGAGAAGCTGAAGGGCACCCATATAATTCAGCAGTGGTCCAGCCAGCTGGAGGCCTGGGAAAACACAGTGAGCAAGTGTGATGGGGTGTCACATCCCACCCGACACCGTGGGATCACCAGGCCAGGGAATCCAGTCCTTGTGGCAGAACACCACACCAGGAACGTGGCAAGAGCGGCACTGGTCCTGTGTGATGAAACCTTGGTCACTGGGGCACTGAAATAACTCTGGTAGATGGCAGGAGGTTGGTTTGTGCTGCTCCAACACAGAGATGGCAATGTGGGTTGAGGTGGTGCTTGGAGAGGGAGGAAGCATCCGTAGTGCCCATGGATGCCATGCCTTTGTATTCCTTTGAACTCCTGCAACGGAGTCTCTGAGACCCCACAGCTCTTGCTTTACATTTGCCTTTAATCAGCTTGCTTTTCTTCCCCAAAACAAAGACAAATAATGCTGCCACGGTCTACCCTTGGAAATTTCTCCACATTGAGAAGAAGAGAGAGGGAAAGCAGCATCTAAGGTAACGCTGAGTTTCCCGGGCATTATTCCATAAGATGGGATTTGTTGGCCAAAAGCTCAAGTCCTGCCCAAGTAGAGGACCCTTTCATGAGGACTGTGCTGTGCAGATGCAGACACAGGGAGATGTTGGAGGTGGCAGTCCTGGCAGTGGAGACAGGGCTCAGAAACCACGGGACAGCTCCCGTGCCTGTAACGGGATGGACAGGATACAACCCACAACAGGAGGTCACTTGCAGGGCCCCTTCTCTCTCCTCCTTCCAAAGAAGACAAGTAGAACATTTTGGGTCATTTTTCTGCTTTTCTCATACTTGCTCCCTGCTGGAGCTGATTTATCCCTGCAGCTTGCAGAGCTACATCCAAGAGGGACATGTTTTGCCTTTGTAGTACATGAGATTGCTATAAATTATTGGCTGCTTTGTGTCAGCCAGAGCCTGACACGGCCCATAAAACCTTCTGGCCGTGTTATTGCACTTGAACCTGGCACCAGGCTGCTGGTGGTGAGCTGGCTCAGACACAAAGGAAGGGGTTGCCAGCTCCAAGGATATATTGTTCTCCACAGTGACACCCCCAGACTTGTTCCCAAAGTCACATTAGGGACTTTATGAGTCCATGGAGCCTCAGAAGGAAGAGCTCTGCCCTTGCTGTCACTTGTGTCTCTGGACAGCCACTGCTTGCTCCAGGTTTACAGGCAGAGGATGGTGCCAGGCTCTTTTCAATGACACGGCAAGGAGAAATGGCCATAAACCAAAACACAACAAATTCCACCTCAATAAGAGGAAGAATTTTCCATGGAGGGTGGCAGAGCGCTGGAACAGGCTGTCCAGGGATGGTGTGGAGTCTCCCTCTCTGGAGATATTCCAAAGCCACCTGGACACTTTCCTGTGTCACCTGCTCTGGGTGACCCTGCCTTGGCAGTGGGGTGGACTGGATGATCTCCAGAGGTCCCTTCCAAGCCTGACTATTGTGGGATTCTGATTCTGTGCCATGGCCACCCCGCCCCTTCCAACAGGTGGGCAAAGCACCTCACAGCATGTGTTAGTGAAGCTTGCAGGTGGAATACTAATAATAGTAGTAGTAATAATAATAATAGTACTAGTAATATCATATTCCTTAAGCCTAGGACCAGTGAGGTTAAAACTCGGCGGTTTCAAGGCGACATTGCTGCATGTTCACTGTATTATCTGTAAGTGATGTGCATGGGAGGGCAGTGGGAAGCAAAGGGGGCCTCATGAGAGCCACAAAAACTGGACTTTTAATTTAAAGCTACCCTTTCCTGTTTGAGTGTCTCTCCTGACAGTCCATTTTTTATTTCCCCTATGCAGCAGTGATCAGTAGGTAGCAAGGGAGAAAGGAAACCGATGGTCTCTGCTTGATTTCAGAGCTGTAAATTATAGATATATATGGAACAAAGGAGTGCTGCGATATTAATTTCTGTTGTTGGAAATCACAGACCCTCTACTTTAATTTACTCCTAAATAATAAATGACTTTGTGAGATACTCGGCAAAGATAAAGACGCCTCGGTAAATCAAACAGCTCATAAGCACTTACGGATCAGTCTGTCTTGTATGTGTACTTAAGTGGTTTATATTGTTCTCAGAAAGCAGAAATAAGCAGGCGTTTAACTGATGCTATCTGCCAAAATAAAGGATGAACCCGTGAATCAAATGGCTTCCTGCAAATCCTCATTTGCATTTGCAGAATAGAATGAAAAGTGGTGCTTTAGAGATCCTGAAACGTTTAGATACAAGCCTAAAATGTGTCCCGCAGGAGGCAACGGACGCAGACAGTGGGGCCATCATGGAGAGCAGCAGGTGGGTTTGTATAGGGTTTGTACAGGGTTTATGTAGGTTTTGTGTAGGGTCTATCCACAGCTCAGCAGCAGGAGGAGTAGAGGGCATGGATAAGCCTGGAAGATGCCAGGGTTTGAAGCCAGCTCTCCTCACCCTGCATCTGCAAAAACACCCTGAGAGCATCCATTCTGATGGCACTTCACGAGAAATTGTGCAAAACGTGAGATAAGGGTGACATTGGGAACCCAGATCTGCAGTGTGGATCTGCCACGGAGAGCCAGACCCCGGCTGGTTCTGCCTCAGTTTCCTTCTTGGCATGCACAAGGATGCCATACAGGTCTGCCTCCTGGCTCAACATGTGATTTTCTCTCCTCCCTGGGTCCTCTTGTGCTGGGCAGCAGTAACAAAGCCACTAATTCCATCTGCAGGGAAGTCAGGAGCTCTTGGGTGGCTGTAAGGAAGAGGAATGTTGGGCTCTGGGAGCACAGCTCCGGATCCAGGAAGGTGACATCCTCAGCATTCCAGGCTCCAGCTATTTGCAAAGGCAAGTTAGAGTCAAAACGATGCAATTAGAGTCTGAAGCGAAAATAAGATATGGATGTGGCCGATTTTGACATTTATAGCACATGTTTGTTATGCAAATTGGCCAGACTCTATAGGAATGCAACAGAAGGAGGTTGCAAAGGGCACCAACTCATCCGAGGCGCTCTGCTGGAGGCGTCTCCTGCATGACTGTGGCAGTGTTAAACAGTTTGTCGGGGTGGTGGGGAGGCAGCCAGGGGCACACGGGGACTCTGTGAGTGGTGGCAGTGACTGGCTGGGGATGGGGGCATTTAGGGATGTGGGTGTGACAGAGTAAGAGGGTGTCAGAGCAGGCAGATGTCAGTGCTGGTCCCCAGGATGCAAATACAGAGGCATTTCCTTGGAATAATTTCAGCAACCAGAGCTCCCGGCCTCACTTTCAAGGGTACAGGGAGCTCCCGTGTGGAAAAACAAGTGCTTTGGGGTATTTCAGAGTGTGGCTGCCTGAGCACAGAGTACAAGGGACTGCCACAGTCCTTTAAGGGCTGACATGTGTCTCTGCACTGCCCAGCCTTCCTCCTGTTTACACATGGCTCTGCTGTTAAAGATGCGTATTTACCCCCAAAGTGCAGGCACGCTAAACTGGGCAGTTTGGGGAGGACTCTGTCCCGCTTTGGGGTGTTTCAGCCCTGTGGAGAGGCCTGAGGATGCTGTTGTGCAGCATGGAGGAGCTCAGGGCTGGGCACAGTTAGTCTGTGCCTGAGAAGGTAGTCAAGCTCCATGACATAGTGCCTGCTGCTGTCTGCTGGAGAGGACAAACAACACCTGGTACAGCTGGTATGAGGGAAGCACGGCCCTATGGAACTGGGTCTGGCAGAAATTCTGCCACACCAAGTTATTCTTCCAAAAAAAGCCCCCGGTAGGTGGGAGGCAGCAGAGTGGATGTGCTGCAATCAGCAGATGCCTGGCCACCACAGTGCTCCTCTGCAGGCCACTGGCTCTCAGATTTATCATCTTCGGAGTGGAGGACACCAGCTCAGCTGGCTGGATCTGAATCATGCATACAAACTGCCCAGCTGGCAGGCTGATAGGACAGAAACCTCCAGCTGGGGACAGTGATGAGTGCCTGAGAGAGAAAACATCTTTCCCCAGCACAGCTGGATTTGGTCGAGGATATTTCTCTACAAGCAAGTGGGTTTGAATAACAATTCATTAGATACACAAACCTCTGCAACCTTTGCTGACAGCAGGGGTTTGGGGGCAGAGGAGATGCTGATTGGAGTAATTCCAGATACAACTGAGCTCTGTAGAGTAAGAAATTTTCACTTTGTTTTTTAGGTTAAGCCAAAGATCCCCGAGCTTTCATCGCAGACACTCTGCGGCACTGCGGTGGGAGGGATGTGTGCTCTGCAAGTGCCTTGGGCTCAGGTGTCCAGGTGACATGACCAGCCATGGCACTCTCCAACCAAGGGGGACACTTGTATTTTGATCTCTGGTGGTTGTATTTTCCAAGTGTGACATGGGCCAGGGTAGTCCCACCCACTCCTCCAAGGCAGCAGGGACTGGAGCACATCGATGGTCCCATTCACTACGAGAAGGACAATGAAGTGCTTGACTGTGTTCAGAGAAAGGCAACAGAGCTGGGGAAGGGTCTGGAGCACAAGTCGGATGAGGAGCAGCTGAGGGAGCTGGGGGGGCTCAGCCTGGAGAAAAGGAGGCTCAGGGGATACCTTCTCAGTCTCTACAACTCCCTGGACAGGAGGGTGGAGCCAGGTGGGAGTCAGCCTCTGCTCCCAGGGAACAAAGGACAGGATGAGAGGAAACAGCCTCAAGTTGTGCCAGGAGAAGTTTAGCTTGAATATTAATGGGAAAATTTCTTCACTGAAAGGGTTGTCAAGCCCTGGAACAGGCTGCCAGGGCAGTTCTGGAGTCACCATTCCTAGAGGGATTTAAAAGGCACGTGGATGTGGCATTTGAGGACATGATTTAGGGGTGAACACAGTGGTGCTGGGTTAATGGTTGGACTTGGTGGTCTTAGAGGTCTTTTCAAACCACAAAGGGACTATGAAGTCCCTCAGTGTGAGCAGCCCCAGGAGAAGCAGGAGTCTGTGTGTGGTGGGAGCAGGCCAGGAGCATGTCCCAAGTGAGGTTTGCAGATCAGATACCCAAAGTACAAACACGCACAGGCCAAGGGCTCAGCTTTCTGTTTCAAACTCTCTGGTAAGTGCTTTTAGCTGTTGAACACCATGCCTGGACATGTGAGACCAGCGTTCTGGCAAAACTGCCAGTGCTGGGCAGAGCTGGGTACCACCCTCAGCATTTCTGGTCTTGCCAAAAGGAGAATACAGAGAGGTCAAAGAGATTTTAAGGACTTGATGCACTGAAATGTTCCTGTCCTCTGCACATCATCTGGAAAAGCTCTGGTGACAGCAAACCCTCCGGTCTGTGTGTTCTCCCCATGTGTGTGCCGACTTGGTGGATGAGCTGCAAACCCAGGAGCTGATGGAGCTTCCCACCCTCTGCTCCCAAGGAGGCAGAAATCCTCCACTCCCTGCTCTCAGGCACCACGTGCTCCTCTCTGTGGAACCAGCACCCACACATCCCACAGGATCCTCTTCACAGGGACAATGGATCAGCTGTGGGAGCTGACGGCCCCATCAGGACTGTGTTCTGCCACATTCCACACCACAGCAGCGACTCCAAACGCAGGGGGATCCAACCCCAGCACGACCAGGCTCCCAGAGCCACACGCTGTCGAGCTTTGCTAATGCTGTTGAAAGACAGGGCAGCTCCAATTTGCCAAGAGCTGCTTGGTCGTAACGTGGCACGGTGGGGACAGGCTGTTCCCAAAACCACTTCTGACAGTGAAAGCATTTCGCCGGAGCGCAGCGAGAGAAAAACAAATTACCGTGGCATAAACGAGAAAATCCATCATCGGCAGGAAGAGGAGAGAATTGGTTTAAGGATCCACGTAGGAGACTGTGACAGTAATCACACAACAGCCCTTTAAATGTCAAGGGGGGTGAGCATGGTTTAATAGCAACCGAAACGCTGCCAAGCTGGGCGACGTGTAACAAAGCAGACGGATGGATAGATCTACCTATTATCTGCTCCCTGGAGGAAGAGAAGAGGGAGATAATTCAGGTTTGTGCTTGATCTACTGTGTAAATCTCAGAGAGGTAATGTTTTCTTTTATCACAAAGGAAAAAAAACCCCAAAGAATGTTTGTTTTCTCAGTGCTGTCCCTGCCGTCAGCCAGACAGCCCGGGCTCAGCTGTACAAAGGAGATACACAACGTTTACAGCCGGCCACAGCCTGGGCAGTGCTGCGCCCTGGAGGAATGAAATCCTGGGGCTGTGTGGCAGCCAGTCAGGCACTTCGTGGGCCCGTGGCTCTGTTGAGCAGCGCTGTGACAAAGAGGAGACAAAAGACAGTGCGTGAGGGGGCCACAGCAAAGAGGGGCAGCAGGCTGAACATCTGCGGCATCGGGAGTGAAATGCTTTTGCCTTCCCAAGTGAAATTCGTGAAAGGGTGTGAAATGCTTTTTGCTCTGCACACACAAATGCTTTTTGTGCTGCCCTGATGTGCTGCTCGGAGGGAATCGGTGGCTCTCCCTATCCAGAGTCGGGTGTCTGGGTGCTTCTTCCACCCCGCTGCCAGGCTGGTGATAGGCAATGTTTTGAGGGTCTCAGAGCCCCTCTAACTCAGCTGGAAAAGCCCATCTCTTTTGTGAGGGTGCCAGCACAGCCTGGCTGGCTCATCTGGCCCTTCAAGGAGCCTCGTGGGGCCATGGCACATTTGGCTCCAGGGTCCAGCCTCAGGCTGCAGGGCTCTTCCCCCGTGCTCTGGGCACCTTCTGGCACCATTAAAGGATTCACTGCAGTCACAGTTGGATGTGATGATCTTGGAGGTCTTTTCCAACCTGGACAATTCTATGAATCTGTAAGAGAAAAAGAACACTGAGCAGTACCACTTCGAACACAAAACCAGCAACACATGAAAACCTGGGCTGTGTTGGGAGAGGGAATATCCCCTGGCTTGTGAGCAGTGGTCAGGGGGCAGCAGGGAAGGGCTTTGTGCTCTGAAAAGTGCAAGAGCAGGTTTTGCAAAGCCAGCTCCTCAGATCTGCACGTATTTGTGTTTTCATTCATCTCTTTGCATTACAATTCTTTGTTCAAAATGGGGATCGTGACCTCTGCTTTCACAGGGACTGGAAAGATGTTACTTAGTATTTGTAGAACATTCCGGCTGTGTATTTACAATCACCAGAAGAAAAAACACAAGGAAATGGAATAGTTTAGTATTCAGAGCAGCCTCTGAGCAGTGCAGGCACCGATTCCTGGGGAACCAGAGTGTTGAATTACCTGCTCAGCGGCCACAGTGTGGGGCCAGGCTGGCGGGACAAACCTTGTCCCTGTGTCATTCCATCCCCTTGTTCGGATGTGCCAGCTCTGAGAGGCCACACTAAGGTTTAATGGGCCACCTGAAAATGAGTGTTTGCTCGTGCTGTGGTGCTCGGCTTCACCAGCTGCTCCCCCCATCCAGGTTTGGCGTGATTTAGACCTGTATGTATATTTTATAAAAGGTCTGCTAAAATGTGTTATTGCAGCAATAAACCAAGCTCTGGCTCATTTTTAATGAGCCATCAGGGACCAAGTTATTGTTGGAGAGGTTTTCTTCTGCTGGGCTGTTTATACTGAAATGTCTTGGAGGGAAATTTTGTGATTAAATTTCGTGAGTGAGGTACCTGTATTTGTGCTGAAAGCCTCTCGCTTAGTCAGGAGTGGGGCTGTCAGAGCCACTGAAAGAGCAGCACAATTCAACATAAACAGGCAGGCTTGAAAACCTTCAACAGAAAATTAGATCTAAAATACTGATTTACTGTGTATTAACTCCCCTGTAGCTTCAGCCCCAGCATCCTCTGGACCTTCTGTGTGCAGAGGTTTTGCCTACTGGGGGAATATAATCATAGAATTATGGAACGATTTGGGTTGGAAGGGACCTTACCCTGCCATGGGCAGGGACACCTTCCACTAGCCCAGGTTGCTCCAAGCCCTGTCCAACCTGTCCTTGGCCACTTCCAGGGATGGGGCAGCCACAGCTTCCCTGGGCAACCTGTGCCAGGGCCTCACCACCCTCACTGTTAAAAGTTTCTTCCTTATATCTAGTCTGAATCTCTCCTCTTTTAGCTGAAAACCGTTCAATTTTGTCCTGTTGCTGCCTGCCCTTGTAAAAAGTCACTCTCCATCTTTTTACAATCCGTCTTTAGGCACTGGAAGGGTCTCTAAGGTCTCGCTGGACCCTTCCCTTCTCCAGGCTGAACACCCGCAGTTCCCCCAGAGCAGGGGGGCTGCATCCCTTGGAGCATCTCCAAGGCTGTATTCCTTGGGGCTTCTCCTCTGGACCGGCAGCTCCAAAACCAAAAGGAGCGACACAGGGGGGGCCTGGTCTGTGCCTCCCCCGAGCCGCTCCCAGCAGTTT
>VZRE01004730.1:75393-88486 GCA_013396775.1 Cephalopterus ornatus | reverse complement strand
GGAGCGGAGTTGGGCCCAGGGGGTGGGCTGTGCAGTGGCGGGGGCTGCCGGGTGTTCTCCAGGGCCAACAGCCAGACTGGACTGTTGTTTTTTCCTGTGCATTTCACAGAACTTTATCTGTCACAGGATTTCCCGCCGGGGCCTCCGAGAAGCCACAGCCCCTGATGGTGACATGGGTGGCTGTGTTGGCACTTGGTGCTGCCATTGCTGAGGGGAGGGAGGACCAGGTGAGTTGGGTGGGCCCCATGTGTCCCTCCCGGGCAGGGGCAGGGGGTCTGTGGGCTGGGGAAGGGCTGCTGGGTGGTGGGGCCAGCAAGGCCCAGCCTCGTCCCAGCCAGTCTGACCCGTGCCCGAGATCAGCTCCCAGGTGGGCTCCGTGCTGGGCCTCACCTGTGCAGTAACAGGTGTGAGCATTCATGGAGCATTCTGATGGTCATGTATGATACTGCATACAACAGCTGCATCCCCTAATCCAGGGAAAAACAGCATTTAGATTCTTTAGTGTGTACTGAGTCTTGTTTAGAAAATCACGTAGCAAAACCAAACTGATACTCTCTTGTGTGTAGGAAACAGAACTTGGGTATGTTTGTTCAGACATTTTTGTTCCACCTGATTTATCACTAGATAGTATTCGAGTTCCAAAACTTTGTTCCCCACTTAGTAGGGCATAGTGATAAGGTGGTTTCTGTACTTGAGCAAATGTAAGGCTTTGTTGAAGTTGTGTACTTTGCTCTCTCGTTACATGTTTGGTTTCTTTCCTGCAGTGGAGAGGGGGAGTTCAGCTGGGGTCAGCTCTGGGGACAGGGAGAGGGGAAGGCCTGTGCAGGGAACCTGGCACCAGAGTGATCCTGGCTTTGGCAAAAATTCCTTGCCAAAATAAAAAGAGCTTTTCCTGCTTTGTGTTGCTGTGAGGTGGGTGATCTGGCTCTGGTGAGCTGTTGGCAAGTGTTCGTGGTAGAGATGCTACTGGGAAGGATTTTATGGAGAGCTGGGATGATGCTTCAGTTAACACTGATCCCGAGGAGATGGGTCTGTGTAGGACAAGGGTCTCTGGCTGAACATCCTGGTTGTTTCTTTTCAGGTGGCTGGACCAGGAGATGGTTCTGCAGGATGGTGAGAGCTGCCCTTGCAGTTTGGTTTTACCTGTGTGATCTTTTAGGAGGAATGGTTTGGATTGGAAGGGACCTTAAAGATCATGTAGTTCCAACCCCCTTCCGTGGGCAGGGACACCCTCCATTATCCCAGGTTGCTCCAAGCCCTGTCCAACCTGGCCTTGGGCACTTCCGGGGATGGGGCAGCCACAGCTCTGGGCAACCTGTGCCAGGGCCTCACCCCCCTCTCAGTAAAGATTTTTTTCCTATTATTCAATCTAACCCTGCCCTCTGTCAGTTTGAAGCCATTCCCATTGTCCTCTCACTCCAGGCTCTTGTAAAAAGTCCCTCTCCAGCTTTCCTGTACTTACAGAAAGCAGATTTAGGTATTAGATGGTAAACCTAAATAAAATCTATTTCTCAAAGCTGACTTTCTTCCTTTCTTCATATTTAATATTTCCTACTGTGCATGAACGAAGTAGAAGGATGCTTAACATGCTGCAGGGGTGTGTGCGGGCAGGCACAGAACTGCTGCTGCACTGACACCTGTGGCCTGGGCCCGAGCAGTCACACGCTGGAGGTGTGCAGTGCCTCAGTCCTGCTCTGGGGAGCTGTAGGGGGAATTGGATCCTGAATTGAATTCGGGCGTGCTGCAGGATTTGGGAGCATCTCGGTGTGCCGACCTCCCACCTCCACTAGAGGGTGTGGAGCTCCGCAGAAACCTTGGCTTTCAATGAACCTGGAAAAGCAGGAGGCTTTTCCTCCTTTAATGGGATGCACAGACAGCGAGGCCGTGGTGGGATTACATCCCTGCTCTGTGCCTTGGCAGCAGCCCAGGCTGCTGGTGCATTATACAATTGCCAGCCGGGCTCTCTAGGTGCTCTCTGGGACAGTCAGGAATTGCTCGTAGGCAGCGTCTGTGAGCAGGGGGAGGCAGGTCAGCCCTGGGTTTGATCAGTGCCCAGCTCCAGTGTGGGTACCTGGGAGAGGCTGCTTGCAGGGATAACTTGCACATGCCAAGTTCCCTTTCTTTCCTTCCACCTGGGGACAGGTCCTAGCTCAGGGGCAGGGAGGCCAGTGGGACCCACCAGTGCCCTGAGCCTGCCTGTGAGATTCTCCATCCAAGGGTGGTGCTGCCAACATGGTGATCTGGCTGAACGGGCACTGGTGTGAATTAACCCAAGCTGAGCCATTTGGAGAGGTCAGTGCCTGCAGGGGAGGAAAGCAAGGCTTGTGGAGCTGTGCAGGGGATGGTGTTTTCTCTGCACACTGGTCCCTGCTCATCCCTCTCCGTGCCTGGCTTTTGCTGTGCCTGATAGTGTCCTGCAAGGCAGAGCAGAGGGAATGGACCCCCGGGGCCATGGTGGGTGGTGCAGCAGTGGTGTTCTGCACTTGCATCCTGGTTTGCTTATCCAGGGCCAAGAGTGATTGTGGGAGGTAGGTCAGGGACCGACTGTGTCCTCTGGTGCCAGATCCTGGTACAAAGCCAGCTGTGGAGCCCCAGCCAGGGTCATAACCCAGGCAAGCAAATCCTCCATCAGCTGAGCATGAAATGGATATTTACGTGTGCAGCTCAAAAATAACAAGGAAGGAGGCAGAGGTGTTTGCATGGGCACTTGTGTTTTACCTGAACTGCAGGCAGGCCAAATCCCAAGCACTGGGGCCAGGCTGGGATCCAGTCACACCCTGTGGAAAGGGAGCAGGTCCCCTGTGGGCAGGGGAGATGCCTGGGCTGCAGCAGGCAGCTGCCAAAATAGGGCAAGTCGGTGAGCAATGGGGAAGAAAACTTCTTTGTCCTTCAGAGCACGTCCCAGTGAGTGCCTTGCTGTGGCTGTGGCCTCTCCCCTCCCACGAAGCCCTCAGCCCCCATGGCCACGAGGCTACAGTGCTCCTCCACTGGGTCAGTCCTTGAAAGCTGGCCAGGAACCAGTCCTGCTGCGAGGCTTCCTTCTGCTCTCCACTCCTCTGCTCCTGTTTTGTGCTGAGCCTGGAAGAGCTGAGAGGTCTGTGCCCGGCTGGACCTTGAGCTAGGGCAGGAACTGGTTCACAGTGTCAGTGTGTTATGCAAAGGGTTGAATTTTGCATTGTTGGAAGAGGAAATGTCTGTACTTCTGCTCTGATCTGTGCAGGAATTGTGAGTGTGCAGATTTGGGGCTGTGGCCACTTTTGCTTGGTAAACAGCCAGAGAACTGCCTGGTTTCCACCTTTCCTCTCCCTCCACCACCCACTGAGGTGGCTCTGGCAGCTCTCTTAGAGTGTGACATCTGGGAATAGTGCTGGCAACCAGCAGTCCAGCCCAGGTCCTTCCAATCAGCATCACTCAGCTTTAGTGAAGGTTCACCTCTGCTAAGAGGCTGCTTTTATCTGCTCCCTCAGGAGCTGTTTTTAGGTCTGGCTGTAGCACTGCTCTTCCTTCAGCAGCAGATAAATTCCTGTGGTCTCTGCTGGAGGGAGGGCACAGGCTGCAGGAAGGTCACGTCTGCTGTCTCACTGCCCTGACCCTGGGGAAGGACAAGGCTGGGCTGGGCACAGCCTGAGCATCCCTTGGGCTCTCAGCTCCCACCAGAGCCAGGATTGTGTGGCAGTTCATGTCAATCACTGTGCTGATGCAGGGAGGGGGCAAGCAAAGAAACCTTAAGAATATATATTTTTAAGCCATAGCTAAGAAATCTGCCATGGCTTCAAGTTGAACCTTTCAGCCAGAGGTGAGCAGGCTTAATTTGACAGCTATTTCTTAAATATTTTAAAAGCTGCCTGGAATAAACTGAATGCTTCCGAGTAGTGACCTAAATTCCACTTGCTGTAAATTTCATTAGAAAGTGGATTTGTGTGCCTGCCAGGCCGCTTTGCAGCTTCATTGATCTGCCCAAACCATGTGCTGTGCAAGTGCCTTCCTCAGCAGATTTTTAAAGAACTCACTGCTGCATGCTGCTAGCCCGGAATGTGGCTTGTTTTCTTCCTTTTTCTCCCCTCTTCCTCTTTTTTTTTTTTTTTCCTTCCTGGTGCAAATGCATCATCTGTTTACTAATCACGTTGCATCGTTAGCTGCGCGGAGTCATCCCACCGGCTGTGTGGGCACGGATATAGCAGCTGAGAAGGAAAATGTCACTCTCTTCGGCTTGCTTGATGTGCTTTGCTCTCAGATCCCCATCCCACGCTGTGGAGGCCAAAGACTTTCACAACCCTGGGAGCTGCCTGCAGGTCTCTGCTCTCCAGCAACATCACCTGTGGTTCTGACACCCCCTCGAAGAAGCCTCCCTTCCCTTCTGCTGTCCCCAAGGTGTTGTCTATCCCTGTGCAACCACGGCTTTGGATCTTGTGGAGAGGTGTGATGGTAGCACAGATGGCAGAGACTGAGCCTTACTAGGGAAAAAATGCCTGGGGAGATGTGGGAATGCCAGACCTGTGGATGCAGGAGCAACATGTATCTCCCCAAGCCTGAGCAGGGTCACACAGGTGATGTCGAGTTCCCATTCTATAGCACGTTTGCAGCCCACCTGCCTGGGTTAAAGGTAGTGTGGAAGGGTTCCATGTAGCACCATGGGGACACAGGTACTGTGCAAACCCACAGCTGCTCCTGTGCTGTCAGACACAGAGCAACAGTCTGGGTGGGATGAGTTAATGGGCGAGGAGAAAGCAATGTGTCTCCGTAGTCCTGTAGCTGGGGACTCAGCCTTGCCAGACCCATTGGGAACCCTGGGCTGTCCCTGTGCCCCTGGCACTTCTGCTGTTTGCTCTGCATGGAGCTGATGCTCTTGTGGGGATTTCCAGCCTGGGGACAGGCCACTTATCAGCACGAAATCCATGTTTTTGAAGCCCCTGTCCTGCGTCCTTTTGAGGAGGGGGCTCTCTTGGGCTGAGTTTTGGCAAGATATTGGCAAGGCAGATTCCAAGGAACAGCAGCGTTTTTGCTGCCCTTCCTTCCACTTTGGCTGCCAGCACAGGTGATGCCTAGTGCTGGGATCCTGGCTGTCCTCTGCACTGGGAGAGGTGCTGCTCCACCTCCGCCCTGGGACTGTGATTTATTTTGGGAAGTTAAACCGAAGGTCTGAACAAAGAGGCCACAGCCCAGGCCACCAGTGTGAGCTGTCTTGGGGACAGGGCCATGCTGGCTGCCAGAACCAGACTAGAGCTAAATTAATTTCCCATAAATCTGAAATACTCTGCTGGTTTCCCAGCCTCTCAGCATCTCTGCTGAGTTGCCTGTTATTTATTTCCCCAAGGTCTTAGGAGATGTGCAATAAGTTTTGCCAAGGTGATGACCCGGGTCCATTTCCTTCCTGCTCCCAAAACTCCAAGCTTCTTCTTACTCTGGCCCTTGATGTGAGGTTTCTCTCCTGGCACTAAGTGGCTTCACCTGTCCCCAAGCCTTGTCTGTCCCAGTTGCAGGAAGGAGAGCTGGAGGCAGGAGGTCTCCTGGCTCTCCCCCGTTTTGGTTTTGGGCAGTGTGGGTGGTTCAGCCCCTTCAAGGGGAGGGTCTGCAAGGTCACCTTGGCAGGTGAGCAGAGGCACTGGGGATTGTGCCAGCCTGGACATGGCTGGGTGCTGGGATGGCACTGGGAGCTTCCCTGCCCACCATGGGGAGGCTGGAGCAAGTGCAGCTCCACTTGTCAGTGCCAAGCAAAGGGCTGGTCAGGGTGTAGCTGCCAGGGAAGCTGGATTTAAATGTTGGGAGCATCACCAAAGCAGCTGTTTCTCTCTGCAACCCATGATGGGGTTAAGTGAAAAATGGAATTTCTTTCTATCTCCTTCCTTGTGCTTTCTCATCTCCGCCAACGGAGTGAAGATGGGAGAGGATTTTTTTTCCTATATTTAGCTTTGGAGAAATTGCTATAACTAATCGGCTTTAGGATTCTGGGTTCTCTCTTTTATTTTATCTTTTCCTGTCACTAAGACCTTGTCATGCGGCTGTGGACTGCGGCTCGCTGGCTGTCTCTGTTTGCTGGGCTTTCATGGAGTCAATTAATAACCCATAAAAATAACACCTCCAGCTGTTCCACTTGCAGCTGCCGGGCTGGAGTCTAATTACGGGGCCTTGGATCCCAAATCCTGCTTTGCATGTAAAAGTGCCAGTGAATAGGAAGAGGCAGAGGAGATGGCAATGCAAAAAAGGAATGAGGTTTGGGGTCTATTTTTAGCCTTTTCAAGCCAAATGTAAAAAGACCCTTAGGCTGCTTGTGTCCTGCTGAATCTGATCACATGCACAATATTGTTCCCATGGCACAGCGCAGCAGCCAGGGTGGGTTGAGGCTTATTTTTGGCAGTTAGCTTGCCTCCATTTAAACCTCGTTCTGGGTTAGTTTGAGGAGTGCCGTGTTGTGGCTTACATCCACGTACTAATGGTTTTTTAGCAATCACCTCTGGTTCTCTGTGTGTTGCTAAACGTGCCAGTGCTGAATGTGTCCACAGCAGTGATGGGAAGGGAAGGCACATAGCTGCTAATTCAGTGCATCTGAGTGGTGGTGAAGGGGTGCCCAGGCTCCCTCAAAAAGTCCTTTCCGACTGATTGACATATAAAATTAATTTAGCTGGTGGATAGGCAATGGTCTCTCTCCCATGTTATTCTGTCTATTGTGCACCCTCCTCTGCTTCCCGAGCTGGATGTGATCTCTGGGTGAACCTGCTGGGTTCTGGAGCCTGGGGTCTTGCCTCTTACGCTTCCTTGACCCCCCCCTACTGCCATGTTCACCTGCCTCTTGCCTCCTCGTGGGTGCTCAAGACTCGTCCCCTTTCTTGCTCCCCACAGAAGTGTTGTGGCAAAGGCCCACGAGGGCTCAAGTGCACAGGGGGTCTTGGGGAGGGGCACAGACAAAGCACTGGGCTCGTCTGCAGTCTCTGTCCAGGGAGTTGGCCTGGGGTATCAGTCCTTTGCATCACTGGGCTCTTGTTTAATTCAGGCTCAGCCTGGTTGTGACCAAAAGCAAATCAAACAGCTGTTCATTAGCTAATTTCAAATACTTAGTGGTCACACATTAGTCTGTAGCCACCAGCTGGAAACCGCAACTGCAAATAGGCTTCCTGTGCCGGAGACCATCCCCTTCGTCAAACCAAGTTATTTTGAGACTGATATTGGAACCTGCCCTCAGAAAAAACTCCGACACCTCCCACTTGCACAGGGGTTGCAGAACCAGTGCTTGACTCAAAAGGCAACTCCACCTCTTCCCTGTCTGCTCAGGCTCCCCCTGACAGCTACCAGAGCCAGGAGGTGTTAAACATCTCATCTCTCATCCCTAGGGAGATGGAGCCAAACTCTCAGGTTGTGTCCCTTCAGTGGAGCTCTGCTACCTGTTCACTTACCCAGGGACAGAGGATGCTATCAATCCGTTAAGCCTTGCCTAGCAAAGAGATTGCAAATGTGGCTTTCCATCACACAGTACATTAGCCAAACTAATTCCAGGACAGACAGCCAGTGGTGCTCGAGGCTGAGACAGATTAATGCTGCAGCCGTGTCAAAATCAGCAGAGCTGCTGCCTGCAACGTGCCAGCTCCCTGGACACAGCCAGCCTTCTGCTCAGCCATGCCCTCCGCCTCACACCTCTCCGGAGCGCTGAACCCACTGGAATCAGTGACACAGACAATTCAATTGGAAGGAACATCTGTCTCTGAACTGTGCTCCCATTCAGGCCACTGCCACCGCCGAGAGTGGGAGATATTTTTTATGCGTCTTGCTTGCTTTCTTTAATCTCCCAAACACAGGCTTGCCTGTGGAGGCACAAGGAAGGTTCCTCCCCCATGAGAAGGGAAAAGAAATTAGCCAGCAGATTGAGCGTGTATAGCAAATAATGAGATTGCCTTGGATACAGGACCGGAATTCATGCAAAGAATGATGCTGATCGGAGAAGATAAGCAGCATTTCTAGGGTCTGCAAACAGCGTTGTGAAACTCGTGTTTCTCGAGTTCTAAAACATGCTTGGATGAAAGCTGCCAGCACAGGCCTGATCCACAGACAGTGTGATTTAAAAAATAAACCCTGAAATAGCTATGCTGGTAGTAATTTTGGTGTGCAAGTGCCTCATAATGCCTCATTTTCCTCCAGGCACAGAAATAAGCTGAACAGATAGAGGCACTGTGATGCTGGCGGAGCAGCAGCCACAGAGGAGGCTTGTCCTGATGGAGCCCCACTGAAAAGGTGCTGTGTTTGCCCACAGGGTGCAGAGCCAGCACTGGTGGAGTCAGTGTGTCCTTTAAAAAGAGCTGGATTTGTGCAATACTTTTAATAATAAGTAATTATTTCTTATTATTCCTCTCATATTTTAAAAAAAAATAATAATTATCAACACGTTAGAGGCAAACAGGGACAAAGTCTCTACCTGGAGAGTGACCCAACAGCTTGATTCAGTGCTTGCTGAAGTTAGCTGAGAGTATTTGTACTGTCAGACTCATTAAAAGGAGGGATGGTAAACAGCCTTTGTTTTTATTTTTATAGGAAATTTACTCATCGTTGCATCTGCTGAGCCTCTTGGCTGAGACTGCTGTTTTTCTAAGGATTGACTGATCAGATCCTGGCAGTCCTTTATGTCACTTAAAGGGGTGACTGGAAACAGGCCTTTCCCTGTGAGGTAGGTACCAGGAAGCTCCCAGGCAGTGGCACATAGACACGCAGTGCTGTGTCCAAAGGCAGTTAGAAAAGCTGGGCGTTCCCGACAGCCCAGGGAACCCTTCCTTGCTCACAACTCCAGTTTCCTGTATTATGAGCTTGACATCTTTAACAACAATAAAATACCCCAGCAAATAAATTATCATCCAAGTGTTTTCATGGGGAATGGGGTGGGGGGAGAGTTTCATTTGGTATTTTGCCCCCTCCAGTGTCTGAGGGATAAAATATACATGTGCAAGCCCCAAGGGGTGTCTCCCCCTCCTCACGCTCCCCCGAGAAGACAGTGCCATCAGCCTTTTAAGTGTTACAAATATCCAGCACGGGATTGGAATGTGTGTTGGATCTGATGCTCCATCCAGAATATCCGCTCCAGCTCCTCATGCTTTAATTATTTCTGTACGAGCAGCCCCCCCTCCACCACCTGCTCACTTTTGTTTTAGCACCGCACGGCTCGCGAGCAGCGACACTGAACTCCATGCAGGGAGCCTTGGATGGTTATGGGCTTTGCAGGGAGAGCGTGTGGATGAGGGCTGGGATGTGTGCCACACGCTCATCCCGATTCACCTATTTCTTGACTCAGGACTTGTGTCCTCTTTGCTAACGTGTGTCTGCGTAACCTTTGCTATGTCAACGGTGCCTGTGCTCTGATGTCAGCTGCTGGACTCTGAGAGCTGGCAGCTGGTGTCCCTGGCCAGCTCCCAGCCTACAATTCAATTTTCCTACCAGTCACTTGAGAAGAGAGGAAAAAACATGTTTCTGACTGTTTGTGGCATCAAAACATAAAGGGCTTCAGTTTACAAGGTCATTTAAAGCTTTCCTGCAGCGTGACATATGGGAAAGTACAGATAAATCAAACAGTGGTATAAAGTTAATACACCTTTGCTTATGGTGCACTGAACTACAGTAAACTAAGGCTGGTTTAATTCTGAATAAAAATCTCAGCACAAGAGTTTAACACCTTCTAGGTATTGTACATTAACATCCCCTCTCTGAACACAGGCCTTTTTACCCTTTTCCCAATCTTGTGAATAGTGGAAAATTACCACAGAGCTAAAAGGCAGGAGTGTTTGGGAATAAGGGAACCACCCACGAACAGAAGAGCTCTGGTCTCCTTTCTTATACTCACTTGCTGCATGACTTTTTCTACAGCATTTTGTGAGCCTCAATATTTGTACCTGCATATTGGGATTTATTAGTGTCTTCCCTGCCATTACAAAGGGCTTTAAGATCTTCAGAGGAATTTCTCCTCCTGTGTACCATTTGCCCAGTATGGGCTGTCCAGGGAGCATACAAATATATGTAAAGTTGTTACAGATGAGCACAGTCAGGTCTGTGTCTGGAGGGCTGAACTTGTGTGTCACAGTTAGTTTTAAGAGTAAAGGAGTGAAGGAATTCACACCTCCTCACATCCAGCACCACCAGGTTCTGTCTCCTCAGACTGACAAGGGAAAGAAAAAATGGTGACACCTAGTGAAGTTCCCGTGATGCATTAAATAATAACTCTGTGTAAACCAGAATCAATGTCCCCAGGGCACAGCTCTGTCCCATTAGCTGTTTGTCAGTCATCACGCTTATTTTAGCTGGGAATGGTATAATTTGGGGCCTTTTTCACGGTTTTGAATGTTTAGGAAGGAGGTATTTATTTCAATGTAGCCAGTGGTACATAAAAAATTTCACCAACTCAGATGGGACTGATTTGTTAGGGAATGGCTCTTGAAGCATTCAGTTTGCCTGAGCTCAAACTCTCATCCCTTTTCCACATATTTTAATAAGCACACGGCATA
This sequence comes from Cephalopterus ornatus, assembly GCA_013396775.1. Lineage (NCBI taxonomy): Eukaryota > Metazoa > Chordata > Aves > Passeriformes > Cotingidae > Cephalopterus > Cephalopterus ornatus. The sequence continues at coordinate 78,014 of VZRE01004730.1, read as the reverse complement.
GCAGCAAATCCTTGAATGAACCTGTTCTCTCTTGTCAAGAGCTGCTGACAGTCTCCTTTCTTTACTACAACAGTTCCGAACATCAGACCTGCTGGACAGTAAGAAGTCAGATTTGCTTCACTATTCTTCACTCCCTGGGATGCAAACAAAAGAAACCAGAGCAAGTTCCTGCCTGCTGAAATTCCAGGGGCTTGAACTACATTCCAGCACAACTGGGAGGCGTTTTGAATCTTTTCTTAGTATACATCAGCCTTGCACTGCTCCCAGGCAACTGCACTTTAAGTTAGATATTGTTAATTTTAAAGGTTTGACTACCAATAGCTCTCATTAATTTCCATGGCAATATTGCCTGAAAGAAGATAACAATTGCTTTGAGTTGTATAACCAAAGTTCCTGACGTGAAGGAATGCAATCCAGGAAAAGTGCTCAGACGGAGGGAACTGACCGACCTTGCATAACCTCCCTGGGGCCAAACTTCCCTTCCTATCTAGCAAGCTGCATTCCTGGTTTGCTGAAAATATTGAACAGTTTGCACTTTCAGCCTGTGACCTCTGGGCTTCAGTCTCCAGCACGCCTTACAGCTTTCCTGAAACATTTCACCCACACGTTTATTCCTGTATATTCCTGCTAACGATGCATGGCGGGAGCTTCCATGTGAGAAGATGTAACAGGGATATAAACGATAATAGAAAATTTTAAAACCATATTACTTTCCTCTTCTTTGTCTATCTTGCTAATATTATTGTTTCTGCAGAAAACAGCTGAGACACCTATCATGATTGATTTAGACATTAAATTATGGACTTCAGTGCTTTCACTCTATCAATAAACTCCAAATATCTTTAAAAGTCCAAATAAAGCTTTTCTGGTTACATGGCCATTTGATTAAGTAGAATAGTGGCAGTCAGTAAGAACTAAAATGTTTCCCAGAATCTAAAGAGAGAGGTGTTATGAACAAAGAGGAATCTGAGTGGGCGTAAATTCCTCGCCCTGCTATGCCAGTAGGATCATATCTCGGGCTTTCAGAGCAGGAAAAGGATGTTACAGGCACAATGGCAGGGAATATCAATCAGATAACTACATCTAATTACAGAGTTACTAGATTAACTAGTTAAGTTCAGCTACATGAAGGCAACTGGCCAAGTGCCACAACAGAAACAAGATTCAGAGGAACAATTTCTTAACACATTAAACAAGTTCTTGTAAGGACTAGTTTCAGATCAGACAACAGACTGTGCTTGGCTAACTTTAAAAGACACAAGGTTTGTGTAAGAAAGAACAGTAGCTGAATCCCTTGTTAATAGTAACTACAAATTCAGCTTTCCTAAAGAAAGAATTGCACCTGAAGGACAGGATAATGACTCTGAATTTTAGTAAATTTATTTTCAGAGGGAGCGAGCCATTAATAAAAGATGTTTTGGGTAAACAAAACACATTGATAGTGCTATTGAAGGGAGCAGAGGCACAGGCCCCTAACTTTGAAGTCCTTATTTTAACACAGTTTATGATACTCTGGTACTGTACAAAACACGACTGCGTGTGCCACGTCCTGCTGTCCGTGTCCTCCTGCACTCAGGGTGTGCGTGCGTGGCTGTGTGTGTGAGGGGGTGTGAGGGGTCCTCTGTTGAGACCCCACCTGCAGAGCTGCCTCCAGCTCTGGGGTCTCAGCACAGGAAGGACATGGAGCTGTTGGAGCGAGTCCACAGGAGGCACCAAGATGATTAGAGGGATGGAGCAGCTCTGCTATGAGGAAAGGCTGGGGAGAGTTGGGATCATTCAGCCTGGAGAAGGGAAGGCTTCGGGGTGACGTAATTGCAGCCTTCTAGTATAGAATCATAGAATCACAGAATACACTGAGTTGGAAGGGACTCATCAGGATCATCGAGTCCATCTTCTGGCCCTGCACAGGACACCTCAACAACCCCACCATGAGCCTGAAAGCATTGTCCAAAAGCTTCTTGAACACAGACAGGCTTGGTGCTGTGACCACGGCCCTGGGGACCCTGTTCCAGGGCTCAGCGACTGTCTAGGTGAAAAACCTTTTCCTGATATCTAACCTAAGCCTCCCCCAACAGCTTCATGCTGTACCTGAAGGGAGCCCACAAGAAACACGGAAAGAGGCAATTTACCAGGGCACATTGTGACGGGACAAGGGGGAATGGCTCCACACTGACAGAGAGCAGGGTTAGATTGGATATTGGGAAGTTTTTCCCTGTGAGGGTGCTGAGCCAGGCTGGGAGAGCTGCGGGTGTTCAGCCCGGAGAAGGGAAGGCTCCGGGGAGACCTGAGAGCCCCTTCCAGCGCCTAAAGGCAGCTCGTAAAAAGATGGAGAGTGATTTTTTTACAGGGGCAGATAGCGACAGCACAGAAGGGAACTGTTTTAAGCCAAAAGAGGAGAGATTTAGGTTATATGTGAGGAAGAAATGTTTAACAATGAGGGTGGTGAGGCAGTGGCTGGGCGACCCCTGGAGGCGCTCAAGGCCAGGCTGGAGGGGGCACGGAGCAACCCGGTCTAGCGGAAGGCGCCCCTGCCCATTGCAGGGGGTGGAACAGGGTGAGTTGTAAGCCCTTTTCACCTTCGGCTCCATGGCTGGCTGTCGCCTCACGCTGTCAGGGCAGCG
>VZRE01004730.1:49058-74313 GCA_013396775.1 Cephalopterus ornatus | reverse complement strand
TTTTTTTTTTTTTTTTTGTACGAGGATTACAGAGGGCTTGCGGCTGTTTGTGCTGATTCAGGTGGTTTTTTTTTTGTAAAATGCAGGGTAGTCATGGGTAAATTCCGCTCTGGAATGGGATGTCGGAGAACTTTCCCGCGGCTCTGGGGGTTGTTTGTTGGCTCCTGCCGTGTCCGAGGAGCCGCCGAGCCCCGCTCCGGGGCCGGTGTCGCTCCCGCAGCGCTGCAGGAACGTGAGAGCGCGTTAAGGACAGAAAAGTAAAGCGAACTTACTCTAACAAACCCATTTCTCTCCGAAATCACGCTGGCTCGCAGCCCGCGGCTCATCTGCAAGTGCTGCTGCCAGGATTTTTCAATAAACGTAATTGCAGCCGAGAGAGTTCGGGTCAAGCCGGGGAAAGCAGACACGAAGCCTTTGGAATAACTCCTCTCCGTGTTGCCAGTGAAATTGTTTCTGGCCGTATAGTGGAATTTTTGCAGTTTCGTCCAGTTTGGGTTTTTTCCCCAGCTCTCTCCTAAGTTTCTCTCTCGAAAGTTTTAATTAATTGTATTTGGCGATTATGAAGGAGTGCTTTGTATCACTGTGCTGTAGTGATCCGGTTTTTTCTCTCTTTCTGAAAACGAGAATTTTTAACGTTTGTTTTTTAACCTCTTTTTGTGGTTTCTGTGTTTATTTATTAATTTTTTTTTTTTTTTTAAACCCAGTCCCAATTCGGCATGAGCTCTGAGCAGGGCAGCCCACATACAGTGCTGGGGGACTGGGAAATGCTTCTGTGCCTGTCGCTGGGATGTGTCAGTGTTTGGTTCTCAGCAGCAGCACAGGAAGTCTCACCATCCTGACTAAGAGTCATAAACCCTGCTAAAGATCTGTTACTAAAAGTGGCCTGAAAATGTGCTAATTTTGTGTCGTGTTTGGAAGAAATGATAAGTCATTTCTGACAAATACATATATATAGATAGATATATATATATATAGCTTTTCAAGGCCCCCTTGGGTCTTAAAAAAAAGTCGTCAAGGAATTGTGAAGGGTTTCCTGTGGAATTGCTCGCGTGGTACCACGCACAGAATAATTGTATGAGGAAATTGAAAATGGCTTCCTACGTTTGACAGACGGTTTTAAAAATTTCTTTTTCAGGTTTGAGTCGGTCTCACTAACTGCAGCGATGGTGCAGAAGTACCAATCCCCCGTACGGGTGTATAAACACCCTTTTGAGTTAATTATGGCTGTAAGTATTAATTTTTGCTGTAATTTTCTTCTTGGCAGTCTCCTCTGGTGATGCTGTAGAACGTACAAAGCTGAAACAATATGCAAAATATGAGATGTATGTGTTTTGTGGGCTGCTTCTCTGCCCAGAGTGGTTTTTTTTTTTTTAGATAATGTTCTCTGATTCTCCTGAATTTTAGATTTAACTTACAGATAAAATTTACAGGTGATAATTTCCAGATGTTATTTGAAAGTTAGAGCAAAAGTAGGCTCAAAGTGTTCTGCCCAGCTGGTTACTGGGAGCAAACTCTTCTAGAATGGGAGAAAGTGTCATGTACATTGATTAAAAGATTGTTGTGGTTGTGTCTTCATCAGGGTAGAGTTTATAGGGCTCGAGAGCACAAAGAAAGCCATGAAAGCAAGGATAAGCCAGAGTGAAAAAAGAGAAAGGACTCTGGTGATACTTTAAGGGAAGGAAAGAAAAAAGCTTCTAGGGAGGTCAGAGAGATGAACAAAAAGCCTTTTGGGTGCATGGTTGCTAATTTGTGTGATAATATTACAATAGTGATTTAAACAAAAAGAGAAATCCTAATTAGGTTCCCTCTTCTTTCTCCCTCTCCCCTTCTCCCTCTCTCTTTTTTTTAAAAAAACATAAGGGAAGTAGGTATTTGACATTTTAAAGTCTATTCAGCTGAAACCACAGCTGTGGGGCTCTCGTTAGTTACAAAGAGCAGTTAAGGAGCTTTTCCCTGATAAAAACAGTTAAAGCTAAATCATAACCTAAGTAATAATTGTTTTATTTCACTTGCTGAAAATACTATGTCTTAATGTCCTCAGAGGACAGTTTTAAAAGGGCTCATAGTGTAAATATTTGGATAGATCACATGGTTTGGAGTGCAGAGTTCCTTACAGAAGCGATCCTTTGCAATCTCAGGGCAAAAAAAAAAAGGATTAGGTCACTCTACAGGGAATACTTCCATTTCTTTTTATCTTATTCCTAAAGCTGCCTCCAGTATTACACATGTAGGTCTTGCTCTTGCAAACACTTCAAGGCAGACAGTGGTTATTTTCCTGAGCACAGAAGAATCAGACTGTGATATGTTTAAGGTCTTTCAGGACCTTACTGCGCTGACAGCTGGGCTTCAGGTGGGTTCTAATTTAAATTTGATGGTGTACGTAACTTCAGCCTTCAGTGGAGTTATACTGGCTCTTAGATCAATCAGCCAAAATGAGTTTCTTGGATGAAATTCTCTGGCTGTTTGCTGGACGGATAAATCTTCACCTCGCTGTCAAACTGAAGGCAAAAAATTGTTCCCTTGAGTTATTTCTTCAAGGATATTTTGAGTCAAAATGCTGATATCAGGATTTTTCACAACTCTTTATTGAGTGTAATTAGAAACACTTCTGACTACTCGTATGAACTGTGAGTTCTCAAACTGTTCTGTGTCTTGGGGATAATATTTGAAGGATAATCTTTAACAAATATTAGTTCTTTCCTTACTTTAAGTCTTTTCTTCTTTGGAGGGAAAGAGGCTGTGCTACATATGCAATTAGGATAAGACAGTAGTTGAAAAATTAAACGTGAACTAAGAGGAGAAGAGTGTTTATAAAAAGAAACAGCTGAACAAGATCCTTCCTGGGACTGGAGGTTTAGATGAGAGATAATACACGATTTATTTAGTCTGTGTCGGGGCAGTGAGTTATCACTTGAATTTGTTCAGAATGTGAGCACTGGATGAACATCCTTCTCTTGCCGTGTCGCTTCTGATTTTTAAAGCTTGTACAATTCCTGGAGGTGATCCATCAAAACTGTCCATGCATTTTGGGAAGGGTGTGGAGGAGTGCCTCCGTGAGCCAGGTTCTGTAAGAAGTATAAACAGTATATGATAGCTTGATGCTTTGTTACTGTTTTGTTACTGTCTTCCCTTGGTGGCATAGTGATTGCATAAGTTGATGAAGTATTTCTGGAAGGAATATATGTGTCAAATTTTGTGCTCACTAAAGTGGAAGCACTATGTTGCATATTCTCAAGAAAAAAGTGCTATAATGTTGTTCTAACAGTGCCACCAGCTCTTCTGAAACGAGGTGCGTGGCCTGGTATATACCGGGCTTGAATTTAAAGCACCCAATAATGACTTAACGATATATTTTATTTGATTCTTCTCTTCCCCTCTCTTTTATTTGCACCCAACCTTTGAGAGAAGAATGTGTCCTCAAATAGAGGGTTTAAACCCACACACCAGAGATACCTGTCAGTAAAAAGCCTCTTGGAGAAACCTTTGTTTGGTGAACGTGGCAGCGGGGTTCTGTGTGCTGAGTTATCTAACAAACATCACTGTTTCTGGCCTGGGTCTTGTTGTGTGGGATCTCATCTTCGTCTTAAGGCGCTGAGTACTTTTAAAAATGTTATTTGGCAAATTGTCTTTCTTTTCCTGGGTTTTCTGTGGAACTGAAGAGGTAATTCACTCTGTAGAGTGGTAATGAAGTTCACCAGTGTCAGTGAAGTGATCTGGACTTCACTGTAAAGATTTCCTGGATGATACGTGTTCCAGTTACAAAGTGGAACTCATTAAGTCAAATAGAGAAATCAGCATTAAATTCTTCTTTTCTACCAGCAACCAAATGAATGCCACTTGTAGAGTGGGTCATTTAGACTATAAAATTCTTATTTGCCCACTTTTCCTTTCCTGGGTTTCCAAGAGGTACTTGAGGAAGAATGGAGCACAATCAGCATTCCATTCATGCAGCTCTAGAGTGTTTTGAGAGAACTTTGTTCTCTCTGTGAAGTGTGAGTGCAGCTCTATATTAAGACAAAAAACTGAATTTAATTCCACTTTGATCTAAGCCAAGATTGACAAGACAAGTGCTTTGCAGACAATTATGATATAAAGGCTTTTAAAATAGACACAGCCAAAATTCTTTTCCTAAGTCGAGCTGATGTTGAAAATAAGTTCCTCTGTTAATGCTCCTCCATTGAAATCCAAAACTGGTCTGTTGAACCCTAATATATCTCTGTGGTAATGTCCTTCAAGGCGTGACTCCTTATCTCCCGGGTCTGGGAGGGCTGTGGTTGGTAGAGATCAGGAGATCCATTGCTGAAAGCTTCTTTCTTTCCTTCATCATTAAGGGCCAGCTACATAAAATCTAGTTCCCTTGGAGACTTCCTTTTACTGGCAAGTTGTGTGGTTCCAGATAATATCTGAGATGCAAATCTTGAAAGAAACTGTGTCCTGAACTTGAAAAGACTGTAGAATCACAGGCTAGAAATTACCATGTTTTAGTCTGACACACCTAATGCAGGCACGATGATTTCACCAAATATTTTCCAAAGCTGACATGATGATTTTTAGCTGTTCTGTGTGTTAGTGTGTATATATATATATATATTTTAAAAAAGCACCCAGACCAACAGCTTGCACAGCTGCTCATCAGACTGAATAGAATCTCGCCTGGCTTTTCCTCCTGTTCCTGCTGGGGTTTACGTAATGCTGGAAGCAGCTGAAATGTGGAAAAATGGCTGTTTACTTAGACTCACTTGTCAAGTTACCAAGGTTAAATATGCTGGCGAAAAACTGAGAAGCTGCTTTTATAAAACTTCTCAAGATTACAGATTCAATTTTTTATATTAGCTTAAAGAGGTTTACATTTAAAGTAATACAGGGACTTTGCTGAATAAGTAGTTCTTAATATTAAAAGGCAGTTAAGAACTTGAATCTTCCTTAACGCATGAGGCTAAAATTAACTTTGGAGATTCGCGGCTCATTTTCAGTCTGACATACTTTAGATAATTCCCCTTGAGTTTAATTTCCAAAGTAAATTTAAATAATGAATAATCAGCTGCAATGGCATTCCAAGGGTGGAATGCAAATGGAAAATAAATAAGATTTTGGAAAAAACACACATTGAATCGAACCATTGACCAGAGGGATTATTTTTTTTTTGGTTTCTGGAAGCTCTGTAAAAAATTTATTGCTCTTCAGCCCATTTAGAAAAAGACCTATTTACAGCCACAAATTACTTAGTTTCAGAAATAAATGTGAATTAAAAAAATCAATCTCAACATTTTTCATTTGTTCTGATGGAATATCTAAAGTATCTCAAGCATGAATCTTTCCTACTAAGTATAATGTGTAGTGCCTTTCATTATATTATCATTTTAATGGTTCAGATTTGATGCTTTTGGACAACTGGCTACCTGGCTTTCTTTGCTTTTGTAGATCTGAAAGAGTAGTTTTTAAGGTCTAGCTCGAATTAAAGTATCCCTAAATTACAGGTAAGTAATAAGATTGTAGATGGGATAAATACGCTTCAGCGATAGAGTAGATTAGGAAAAAATTTATCTGTTTTTTCAGATTGACAAATCAAAGTATAATCCCTTGATCTAGATTGTAATGAGCTTCCTGATCGGGCAGTACATTATCTTGTCATTATAAAAGTTATTACTTGAAAAAGTCATTTAAAAAAACCCCCAGACTGCATCAAGTGCCACTCCTGCTTGGAGATCCTTGCAATTTTTATTCCTTCCAGTCTCATTTTCTTTTTTCTGGAAAAAACCCACATTCCACACATCATGTGAAGAGGAGCTGAGAGGCTGGTGAGGAAAAGGAAGCTCTTCTCCAAGTGCTTTCGAAAGCACAAAGTAGGCTTTAAATGTGTGGAGAAGGATTTATAGGATTTGTCTTGGGTGCTTAAATCCTGGGGAAGGGAACAGCCTGAGTGTCTGCTCCCAAAACTGTTCAGCTGTTTTCCCTTCCGTTGTGGGACTCCCAGACTCTCATCTACTTTGCTTCCTGCCTTTGTTGAAAACTCAGGCTTGCTTGCCATTGGAAATGTGTTGGTAAAACTGCAGTGGAGCAGAGCCTTGTGTGGAATTTCTGATGTTTATATGAATTTCCCGCAGTTTCACTGCTGTTTCTGTTGTTGGTGCTCTCCTGTGTCAGCACACATTTTAAAGAACAAATGACTCTTTGGCCACTTGTTTGGAATGAGCCGTGGGTAACAAACAAATGGAAGAGTTCACTTGAGCACTGGGGAAAAATATTGACTTAGCAGCCTGTTGACGTTGCAGTTTAGGTGTTATTTCATTACTTGCTTAGATATTTCCATGGCCGGCTGTTTCCTGTTTTGGGGTTTTTTTGTTGTTTGGTTTTTTTTTTCGTGGGCAAACACATGACCTGACTGTGGCGGACAGCTGCAGTTCTCTTGTTCATCAAACCCTTTTAGTCCATTTTTAACAAGTTTTTTACACTTCAAAGGCTAAACCACCTCTACTGTCACACTCTGAAAGGTGTCAGCAGAAGCGAAATGTGTATCAAAACACTTCTTGTTGCTTTGTTCTGAAAGCACTCCCAGCTTTTCACCCTTTGCAGGTGTTTTAGCTCTGCTGTGAAGTGCTGCTCTGGGTGCTGCTGATCGAGCCAGGTGACGTTTCCTTTGAGTTAAACCTCTTAAACAGGTGGGAGTGTGGCAGGAAAGAAGTGGTTACACATTTTTGGAGAGTCCTTCATGGTACTACAGTTACAGTCTGGAAAAGGTGTAACCTTATGCCCATGGTCTAACATGTGGTTAGCCTTTAAGAAGCATGTGTAAAAGCCTTCAAAACCCCGTGGGAAAGAGAGATGGTTATTTTTTCGGTGTTAATTAAAAAAAACCCGTATTCCATGAGAAGCCAGGGGTTGCCCAGAGGTCGGAATGAGGTGTTGCCATATGTGCACCTCCAGAGTGGACAGTCTGTGCTGCCTGTTCTGTGGAGTTCTTACACCGAGGAATATCTGAACTGCTGTGCTTTTAGGAAATAAGCACTTCATGAAAAAGGGAGTGGGAGGAGATCCTGAGGGGTCTGGAGGCCACCCCTGAGCACTTCCCGTAAACTACCTTCAGTCAGAATCCAGAGCTTGGAACACAGAATTGAGGCGGTATTCACTGTAAACAGGATTACTCTTGCCTTGCACATAGTTTGGATTCAGTGTGTTTCTGAGGGGAAGGCTGGCGGTGTAATCTTTAAACTGTTACATTCTGAATGTAGAATGAATCTTCTGAGAATATGCAAGGCAATCTGTTAATTAGCTCAAGTTGAAATTAATTACAGGTTAGTCTTAAATGGTCTATTTTCTTTTCTCCCGAGTGGATTTGTCTTCCAATTTTTCATGCAGTTTAAAATTAGTCTGTATGTATTCTAAATTGGGAACTGGGCTGCTAAGCTGAGTTATTAACTTTTTATCTCATTTTTGTGATATAGTTAAGACAGGTCGGGTTAGCAGCTCATGTAAAATGTTAAGTTAGGCCTGTTACAGGTAATTTGGTAATTTGGCTTTCTCAGCGTCAATCTGCAGCTGGTTTCAGTCAGTGGTGGTTGAGGTCAGTGCCACACCAAGGACCCGCACTGGTGGAAGATCTGATGGCAACGTGGTTGGGAATCTTCTGTTGGAAGAACCATCTGGCGTTATCTGGGCTCCACTGCAGCATGGGGCAGTGCTGCCAAAAGACTTACAAGCAAGCAGTGAGCCATCAAAATTTCTCTGGAGTTCTTGGCTTTTCTCTGCATTGCTTTTGCTCGAGTAATGCTGATTTCAGCCCAGTCCACAGAGGTTTTTTCAGCCTGTGGTTCACGGGCTCTGTGCTCTGAGGGTCAGAGAAACATCACCAAGTATGTGGTTTCCCGTTATAGCTCAGCTGGTTTTCCAGGTTGCTGCTCTTGCTTTCTTGCAAAGACAGGTTCATCAGTTAGGGAGACAGGCTGGTCGAAAGCTGTCCTGGAGGAAAGGAAGATAAATAAACCTTGTTGGCCCAATGCTGAGCGCCCCTGTGGGAGCAGGTGCTCGTCCCCCCCGTGCTGTGGGTGAGCTCGTGGCAGCTGGCCCCAAGAAAGAGCGAGTCAGCAGGGCATTTGTCAGTACATGTTTCGCTGTGGGAGCCCTTGATTCCATGGGGAAACAATTAGGGATCTGCAGTCTGAGAAATGCAGAAGCCGGTTGCACTAACAGTAAGTGAAGGGGCCATTAGAAACCTGATTCAGCAGTCCTCAGGTATTATTTAGCAGTGCAAAGTACTTGCAAATTGTGCTTAATGGCTCAGAGTTGTGGGTTCTGAGAGTTCCTTTGGCGTGAAGGGGCATCTGTCCTCACCTTAGAAAAATGAAAATTAAAAATTTATATTTTGTAGGCTCTAACAGGGCCATGTGTGAGGGGACTGGCTGTTTTGCTTTGTATTCACGTATAAAACTTCATATTTGAGCGTTCTCTGTCTTGGATTCCTCTGGGGTTTTACTTTATGATAATTAGGTTTGGGTTCTATATATCAGCAAATTTGAAAATAAAAATATCACAGGGCTGTTGGAACCTACCAGTTTTAACTCTGCTGACAGCAGAGGGTTCATGGGAGGGAGAAAAGAGAAGCTACCCTTTTGCATTAAAAATGAGCTTTTATTAAACTGTTTTAATTCTTAATTATATATGTCTGTGTTCTCTTAAAGTAGTGTTTCAAGGCTTTGTCATGGTCAGATTTATGAAGCTAAATATCTAAATCCATAGGGTTATGGATGACATGTGGGATAATTACAACAGTTTTCATTCTGACATTATTTATATTCTCAAAACTTGAGTATAGATGCTTTTGGAAATACATGCAGATCAATTTGTGTAGCAGTTGAAAGCTCCATCGCAAACCTCAACATTTCAGCCTCTCTGATAACTTTCTGCCTTGCCTACTGCCGCTGTAATATTAGATCATATCGCTTTGGTAATAATAGGTCTCATTCTGTGAAAATGAATATTTCCCTGGTGATGGTCAGGATGGTGATGTGCCATTTCTAGTTGTTTATGCCAGGGCAGAAGGGAACGGTTTCCTGATGAGAGCACTTCCTTTCTGGAGCGCTTTGTGTCTCTTCACTCAGTGTAAAATGGGAATGCCATGGACACTCAGTCCAGCTCAGGAGCATCAGTCAGCGGAACCTTTTCCAGAGGACTTTTTTTTTGCTGGCTATTTGATTCAATGTGTAAATTATACTACATGATTTGCAGAACTGTCTTTGTTGTGCAGTTCATTGGCTTGTAGATAAATTCTTCATTACTGAATTCATGGCTCTCTGAAATGACTTATTTCTATTGAAGTGTTTCATGGTCTGCGTGGTGCAGCCACCGATGTTGCAGTGAACAGGATTTAAAGCAATTTCACTTGAATTTGTTTGTTCTGTGTTGGCTGAACAGATTCATGCTTTTGTTTGCCTTTCTTTGCTGTAAAGGAAGGTAAAGAACAAAGAAGTGATTGTCTGTAATCTATGATTTTAATAGCTTTTTAGAAAAGAATCAAACAACTCTAGACTGTTCCTTTTCAATTGGCTTATGTGAGGTGATACCTTTGTGTTTTGTCGGGGAGCAGATCCAGGGGTAGCAGCTGTACCACCTTACTTTGCTAGTGGTATTACCTGGTTATTGAGACCTGAATGATGTATTTGGTCATGGGGAAGGGGATGGTGTTTGTCTCTTAACAGGGACCACAGAACTGAATTGCACCATAAGTCCTCTCTCGCTGGAGTGCTGTGTTTCTGGCAGTGGCCAAGGGCAGTATCTGCCTCTAGGGGAGAGGATAAGAGTGAGATAAACATATGGTAACGCTCTCTTGGGATACTCTCTCATCCTCCAGCAATGTGTCTTGACAGCCCTTCTGGTCCGGAGTGTGCCGTTGTCTGTAATAACATTGCATGTGCTGGATTTCTTGTGCCTCCCAGTTCCTTTCTGGAGCCAAGTGAGCTCTGTCAAGACACCCTGACACCCAGTGCTTCATGACATGCTCTGTCAAGAGGTAGATCCCTTCTCTAGAGCCTGGCTCTGACTCAGCCTCCCTCTCTCTGGCTCAGCCTCCCTTCTCCTAAGAGGCAGTAAACCCAAACTCGGTTCTCTGTGCTGCCTGCCCTGGTAGATGTGTCAGGTATCTCCCTCAGTTTTTAAATACTCATTTTCATGGTGTTGAGTCTGTTCAGTAGTTTCTGATGTTATATAAGGAACCCTTCCTCTGTATTGTTGATCTTCCACCATCAGTTCTAAACCTTTCTGAGGATCTCTAATACATCAGATATGGATATAAGGTGAAGAAATTTTTTTTGTTCCACTTCACTTCCCAGCTTAAGAGCTAAATAGCCTGTGGGCTCCAGACCCTGTCATGCTGCATTTTGATGACATTCCATTGACATTAGGGAATGGTCAAGATTTAATTGGTGTACTTAAAAAAAATTTAATTGGTTTGCTTAATAGAGTATGGCTGCTTTCTGTCTGGAAGGTGATATCTTACTGGTCCAAAAGCCAAACTGAGACCTTTACATTAGTTGAGCCATGCTGTTTATCTTGAATTATGTCCTTTTGGCAAAGCTCAGTGTACTGATTATGGTCTTGGAAGAGTGAAATCATCAGTGCAGGGCTTAGAGGCCAGCTGCCTCTGGGCCAAATGAAAACCTGGTGGGTGAAGTCTGAGGCAATGAAGTCAAACCTGTTTCACTGAACCTTCATGAGGAGGGGGGGATCAGACCGGAGATCAGGAGACTTTGTTCTTTGTGGTAGTATAAGTCTTTAACAAGACGTGGGTTTAATGAGGAATTCTGAGCCCATACTGTAGCAGTGCTGTAGTCATCCACTCCTAAATTAAATTTGGCCTACACAGTAATAATTTTATTTAAAATAGCCTAATGTATTCCAGATGTTAAACGTGCTTTAACAGACCTTTTTATTGAAAGTGTCTGTGATTCTAAGACCAAACAAGTGACGAATACTAATTATAGGGCTCATAAAAGTGAGACTTGAGCATGGTACAATAGAGCAGTAAGGAATATTTGACTGTTCTATAAATAGATCCTCAGTGGACACAATGGGATTGCAGCTGAATTTTAAAGTAAAACTTTGGTTCCTCTTCAGAGGAACCAGACATGCAATTTTGTTAACTGGAAAAGGAAAGGGGAAGCCAATTACCAGCTTCTGCTTTCACTGTGACAGCACCCTGTGCCTCTGAGATGCCTGTTGGCAACACAGAACATAGTTGTGATTGTTCAGCTGCTGTAGAACAAGTAATGGTTATTTACAGTAAGTGGTGAGACAGGCCTAATGGTTTACAGTCGTTTTTGTGTGTGTCTCTTAAAAAATTCAAAGAAAGATATGTTCCTGTGTTATGTAAAGGTTTGTGTGTTGCCAGTGTTGGAGGGAAATAGGAAGTGCTTGGGAATAGCTCACATTCCCCAGCAATCACGTGTCAGTCTCCAGGCCTTTAAGCTTTCACTGGCCTGTCGCCAGCCTGTGCTGTGATGCTCTTTTGAAGGTCAGCCTCTTCTCCATAGTACTTTAACCTTGAGCCAAAACAGTCGTGTCCTGTGCAGTTGGGGTCAGAAGCCAAGTTTCCTATCGTAGGAACTGCTGAAGTCGACTCTAATTGCAGGGCACGTTCTGTCAAACACATTGTTGTGCTCGGAGCTACGTGGCTTCTGGGCCGGACTCATTTCCATCTGTCTTGCTTGGAACATGGGCAGGGCAGACTTTTCTTTCTTTCTGAACACAGAGTGTTTTTGCAAATGCGTTTAATATAAACAAGTTACAGTGAAATTGCAAGTCCATCTGATAGTGCTGTTGCCCCCACTGGGTCAGGTAAGGCCTGCGTATACTGAAGGGCATTTTGGAGCAGCAGGGCTGCCAAATCTGTCCTTGGTAATCCACCTTCAGCCTAGACCAGAGCAATGCAAGTTGCTTTCTTTCCTACCAGCGATTTGATCTTGGTTTCTCAGTCATAAGCCAGCCTAACCTGAGTGATCAGGCTTTCCCATCTTACTCCAAAGGAAAGGAAGATTAAAATTATTTTATTTGCATTTAGTGTGGTTGGGTTTTCTGTCCTTAATCTTTTGTTTTTCTTGAGGAAGGAATAGTACTTGCCCAACTTCTCTATTCCAGCTTCTCATTTTAGAGATTTGTGTCTCAAGATTGTGCAAAGCTTGCAATTGAAGTTAGGCTTGCTCACTCTTTAGTGGAGTGGCACTGTGCTTTGGGCTCTTTCAGGTTGTTTGGACTTCCCAAAGGGAGGAAGAGAATTAATGATTCTCTGTGAGTGCCTGGGAGGCAAGGCAGGTTTAACTCCAAAACTCCTACACAAGCTATCCACTTTCTCCTCATGTCCCGCCCTGGTCATTAATGCGTTGTCTGAAGATGGACATTCAGGCTCCCAGACAAGAATTGTGTCAAGTATGACACAATTCCACCTGTGCAGATTTATTTAGGCAAACCACAGATGACTCAGATCTGTTTTAAAGAAACCTCTCTTCAAATTAAAGTCCCGTTGAGGCATGCCTGTGGTTCTTGAAGATATTCCTTTTACAGATATAACGTGGAATGTTAGCCCTTGTCTTCAGGTCAGATCCTTTATCCCCAAACTGTTCTGCCTGCTGCACCTTTTACCACCAGAAATGTGAACGAAGCTGCATTAAATCATTGAAGATGTAATTTTTATCTGGAAGAACATGGCATCTCTGCGTGTAGCAAAGTGGTTCTTAGGTAGTTAAGAACCAGTTCCCTTCCTATTTCATTGCATGCAACATCAGCCCCCGTAATTTTGCTGGTAAAGCTTCTCTGTGACCACTCTTCTGACATAAAAATGTCCAGATGTTGAATAGGAAGGCTGCACTGAGAGGGTATAAAGTACTGATCTGTGGAGAAAGAGCCTGTGTGGGTGGCTTGCCTGGTCCCATCCCTCCTGAGAATGGAGGTTTGTGTCTGGCTGTTTTTTCCTGGTGCAGGAAGGAGGCCCTTGGCTTGCCCTGGTGGGTTGGTGACCGCAGTTACGTAACTCGACAGCGAATTACCAGTAAAATTCCACTTACCTAGAAGGTTGCTTCATAGCCTGTTTTGAATCTCCTGCTTTATTTATAAGGCCTAAATTATTTTAATGAAATATTAAAGTATTAAAGTAACTTTATTCATGGTTGAAAACGCTGGATGCCAAGGCTGAGAGTCACCAGCTCTGGAGCCAACAAATCTATGCTCCAATACAGAGGCAGTTTGCTGCAGACCTTCCAGTCCCCCAATAACACTTTGCTCCTGCTTTTTGCCTTTTCTTGTATCCTCCACCTTGCTTTTGGTTTTAGGCAGTCTTAAACAAATCTGTGCTTTGTTTAGTATAACTCAAACTTGTCAAGAATGCTTACTGAATATATATATATATATATTATCAAGTGCTTCCTAGGCTCAGCTGAGAGTTTTACTGATATTTAGCTGTAGGTGCTGTCTAAATGGAGCATCCTTTCAATAAGCTGCCTGTGAAATCCTAATTTCTGGCTTGTATTCTGGTTGAAAAATGAGCACTTACTTGCTTCCCATTTACTTCACAGAGAAGGTAAACTAAAACTCTGAAGTGTGTGTAAACTTTTTAAATTGTCACAGGGAAAGCCTGTTTTCCCCCCCCCCGAAATTGTTGCTGTCTTCTTGAGGCTGAGTTTGATGTTTTCTATAACTTTTAATAACTTTTTTCTATGACTTTTTAAATTTTAATAGAAAAGAATGAGTTCTAACTCCTGCTAATGGAAGTGATACTACTATTCATAATCTCATCCAGTTGATTTTTAGCCTGAATGTCTCAGAAACATTCTGTGCAACAGTGGTACTTGTTGCAGACTCTCCTGTGATTGACAGCCAAGATAACACCCCAAAATCCACATGGTTTGGGAAAATGCTTTGTGCAATAAGAATATTTTGATTTCAGTAGGACCCCTGATGTGATCCCTGCACAGTGGCCTCAAAGGACAGAAGTTTAAGCCACAAGCAAGACAAACTAAGATGGGTACCAAAGTTTGGGAATTCGGTGCGGATGCTGGGATGAGATTGCTTGGAGATCTGCCCCGTTTCAGTGACTGCTTTTGGAGTGGTCCGGAGGGTGTAATGAGCAGGGTGCCGAGTTTTCAGTGGTGGACTGGGCAGTGCCGGGTTAATGATTGGACTCAGTGGTCTTAATAGTCTTTTCCAGCCTGAGTGAGTCAGTGATTCTGTGCCTGAGTTCATTACACCTCAGAGGGACTCGGGGGCCGGGTTACCAGAACTGGCCTGCAGGGCAGCTTTTAGGGCTGTTTAAAAATCCAGGTTATGCGTTTGGTCTGCATTTGGAATGTGCTTTAGAGCCAGTAGTGATCAACACTGTAACCATGGAAACGCTGCCTGCGCTGCGGAGATGGACAGAAATGCCGATATTTGTGTGTTAGTGCCGTTCCATTCACTTGGAAGTGCTTTGTAGCGGTTTAGCATATGAAAGGTCCCGTTGTCAGAAATCCAGGGTGGTGTGTGATGTGTTGTGTAAGCAGCACTTTAATTGGGATCTACAGAACAGGCAGTTTCTTTTATAATACCATTTCACGATTTTTTGTGTGTACAAACTATTGTTATGCCTGAAATTTAATAGGAAGCTGTTCCTTTTACACTGCAGAAGACTCGGGGAAGGGATTAAACAGGTGTGAAATAGCCTGGACTGTGTCTGCAGAGCTGCGTGGAGATAAAGCTCTCTTATGTGTAACAGAGCTTTGCTCCTTGTCAGAAGCCGCAGGGAGTCTGTTCTGAGAGGTTGTTTTGCTTCCCCTTGTACATCCCTCACGTGCTTTGGATGAGTAGTGGTAAGTGCTGTCTGGAGCCAGAGGCCAACAAAAAATTCTCTAAATTTTAATGGTCTCAGCTGGAGTAACTTACTGGAGCTAAAGCACAAGAGTAACTTCTCTGCTGTTTCCTGGCTCCATAGAGATTTTTAATTCACTGAATCAAAGCCCTTCATACAAGATTACAAAGTAGTTATTGAATTTGAGTTCAGTCTTCATACTGGGTTATTTTGTAGTGGTTGTGGGCAACGTCCTCGTTGTTTGCAGGCACTTTATTTCAGGAATTTGCAGAATGGCTATGAAGATGCTCCCATCTTGCTGCGTTTCTAGGATTTGAGCAGCAAATTGCTGTGCCTGCTTGGTATGACAGGCCTGCTAACCTATTTGGTGGAACAAACAGGTATTTTTTATTCAGTGGTGGGTCCAGGAGATGACTTTAACAGATAGAGTCTATTTGAAATGTGCAAGAAACTTAACTGGATATTTACTTAACTTGAAAGTACGGTGGGCTTCTAATACAGCTAAGTGTAAAAATGAGCAGAACAGTCTTGCCCTCTTCTTCATATGAAGTATTAAGATCTGAGGCTTTATATAGTTAAGCTGGGGGGAAATTTGAATGCATTGGAATAAGTCTCTCTTCCTCTTTCTGTGTGGACATTTGCAGGGTTCTAGTGGATCATTCGTAGCAGTGTAGGGTCTGAAGTCCTTTCCAGTGAAACCTGATTAAATCAAGAGAAACCCTTTAAACAAGTATAAGCATCAAAAGAAGACAAGGAGGGGTTAGGGATTATGCTCTTCTGTGCACCTGATAAAACCTTTTCTTCCATGCAGGACTCTTGAGTGACAGAGGAGCCATCAGGCAAGAATTTTATGGCTTTGGTTAATGCCAGGGAAAAAATGCTTCCTTGTCCACCTCTGCTTATAGATGGTTTCGTTTTCCTGAGCTCCTGGTTTCCTGGAGGATTTCTCAGAAATTTTCATTTCCTTTCCACAGAAGGAGAGGCAAGTTGAGGAAGCTCCATTTACTGGCTGTTAAGCCGGTTAAGGCTTTCAAATGCTTTTCTCGAGACAAGGATGCTGTGAAAAGCGAGTCATTGTAGCACTTCATGCTCCAGCAAGGCCCAGTGAGGCCCTGGTGGTGTTAATGGAATGGTTTCTGTGGTGACCTTCAGTGTTTGTAGGTGTCTGGGCTGCTTAGAGCACCGGTTATTTAGCAGCTGTGAGTGTTCCAAGCACAGGGAATGCTTGGAAACTGTGCAGGATCCATTAATGTCTGTGAGGCCGGGCCTGAATCAGTGTTAGTCTCTCATGAATCAGTTGAGCCATGGATTTTCTGAATATAAGAGACATAGACCTGGGCTGTAAATCTGAGCACTGCTTCAGTGCAGTACCATAAATATGGCATTTTAGGAATCTGGACGTCATGCTGCAGTACGTTTTTGAACCATTGACAACTTTTCTTCCCAGATACTCTACCTGAAAGCTCTGATCGCTGCACTGGAGAACAGCTGAAGTCGTTTCTCCAGCTTGCTTCGCTCGCTGTTGGAGAAATTAATTAGCCTTCAATTAGAATTCATGAACAGCATCTGTGCAGAGTAGATTCTTGTTAGCACTTGTCTCATAATTTGTATAAGAATGTGGTTTTGTGTGGCCTCTTGAAAAAAAAAGAAAAAGACGAAAAATAGAACTTCAAGGACTGAAAAGCCATTGTAATTACAGTTCAAGGATTTGATGCGTAATTACATAAAACTTTCATAGCCCCCTTTATGAAAATTTCAGACTAACTCCATTGTTTATAAACTTTAAGGAGTCAATGTATTCCTGCAAAGTAGAAGCATTTGTGCCATTTTGGGCAATTACTTGGGAAGGCTTTGCTTTGGAAGACTGTATGTGAACAGGGCTGTAAACTTACACTCTAAATGCACTAATGATCATTTAATTAGAAAGTCTGAGATCGGTAGCACTTTCTACACTGTAGTAAACAGGAACTTTTCAGCCTCTAAAGTGAAGCAGAACATTTATCTTACTGATATTGGCTTGTCCTATTGATTTATTTTCTTTTTTTCAGTGTGACTTACAGAAGGGTTATTTATTTTATCTTGAATACACTTAATAGTCACCATTAATACTTAAATGGCCAAATATCATCTTGTACCACGGAACAGGGAGTGAAGACAATATATTCTGTTCTTGAATGACTTGTACCCCTGAGGGGCAAAATGCTTTGCCTTTATTCTTAAAATCCTTGAAGTAGCTCTCTTTCAGGTGAAGGATTGTAATTTTTTATTCGAATGGCTTCTACACAAGGTATTTCCTGGTGTACTTTCTCATTTCTTAATCCAGTTCAGTGATAAGTTGTTATGCAAACAGTTTGTTTGTTGATCTTGCTGTGATAGCCAGCAGGTTCATCATGGGTGAGCCTTGCTGGAAGAGCTTTGGAGGAGTGTCTTGTGTTCTAGTTCTAATTTGAACACTTTTAAACACTTTTTAAGGTAGAAATTGCAATGGAAGGCTTAAACTTCCCCCCCCACACACACTTTTAAAGTAAGGCATAGTGTTGAGAACTCTGAAAGTCTGACTAGTGATACCTTGACTGGGGCAAGATTTACAGAGAAATCAAAAATAAGGAGGGTTAAACTACCTCTCATTTGTCTAGGACCAGAAATGGTGCGTAGAGGAAACTTTTGTGTTTCAGATGATACACAGCCATTCACTGACAGGTCTGACCCCGCATCTCCCATGCTCGTGGGCTGTCTGTAGTCCCCACAAACCTCATCTGTGTAACTAAAGCATTCTTGGCCTTTTCCACAGAGAGAGTTCCAGAACTGAGTGACTGCCGAGCAGCCTTTGTTTCCCAGCGATAGGAGAATAACTTCTCTCTTTGCAAATGAGAACATTTAATGAAGTGAAAACTCAGTGGAGAGAAAAGCCATTTAAGCCTCCTTTGAGCAAGGGCTGCTATGGAGCTGCAGTGCTGGGAAAAGGTCACTGCAAAAAGCAAAGTGTAACTGTGCTGCTAGGACTGGCTGGTACCATGAACGTGTCCTTGGAGAACTGTTCCTCCTCCCAGAATTGGCTTCAGAGGGGAGTTTCTTTCCAGAGAGCTGACTCCCTCTATATTCAACATGTTTGTTCTTTTCCAAGCTGGAGTCTGGTTCACGTTCCTGTTGCTGGTGCCTGGGAGTGTTACCTTACCTAAAAAAAAACCTATTTCTAGACCTTTTTGAGGTATATCCGCTCTAACCATCTGTTTTCTTCCACACACGCCCCCGAGCTGATCACTGCCATGTGAGCTCACATCCCTCAGACACACAGCGAGATCACACTGCTTTGTACAAGTGGAATGATTTTTAAATGTATGGATGGATTACAAGGAGAGAGGTAGAGAGCTCTGAAGGGCAGTGTGTGGGGCATGAGAATGTATTTGCTGGTCTGTGAGAGTTAATCCAGAATTGTTCCTTTGCAAGTGCAGCTGCCAAGAATTTGAAGCCTCTTGGTTGCCCTCCCATGAGCCAATGCTTTTCCTATTGATCTGCAGTGCTCTAATGCAGGGGAGGAAGGGATATAGTGCAGGAATGCAGGAATGATCAAGCTGCTGGAATGCAGCCTGGCGGGCCAGGGCAGCATCCTGCTGGAGCGACCCTTCTTGTTTCTTGTGTCTTTATGAATAATTCAGAAGTCCCACGTACTGCCAGTGTATAGGATTAGTGCCCACACAGAGGCAGGTGCTGCAGGCAGGAATTAGAGTTGGGATGTGGCACACATCGAGTGCTGCAGACTAGGCTGGATTGCCAGGATGAATCTGCTCATGAGTTCTCTTGGGGTGCCCTTGGAGAACGTTGTTCTGCTCTTGTAAGGTCACTGTTCGAGCCATTTGGATCAGAAAACAAAAAAGAAATAAAACATCTTAAGAGCTTGATTCATGCAATTGAGGTGTATAAAGCACTCAATATGCTTCGTTTTCCAAATGGTGACTGAAATTCCTGGTTATTTTCAGTTAAATTTCTCTGTGGAGGATTCAGCTACTGGAACAGCATAGCATCAGATTGCTTGCAATATTTTTTTTTTTCTTCTTTTCAGTACAGAAGGTAGTTTTGAGTCATCTAATGGAAATAGTGAACAATCCCTATCCCTGAAGGCAGGAGACTGGGAATATATTAATCTGACCTGAGAAGCTGAGTAATTTATTTGCATAAATGACTGACTTTTCCCACTGAAGGTCTGAACACATGGCTATTATCAAGGTATTTTATTAGCCCTGGGCATGGTTTGAGAAGCAAAAAGCCAGAAGTGTTTGGCCCTCCTGAAGACTGGTTTGGGGTCATACCTAGATGCTGTTTTAAAGGTGATATTTTGAAAGGAACTGGTTATTCCTGATAGTAGATTTCCAAAATCTAAGGGCAGCAGCAGCAAGTACAATTCCCTTGGCTATGAAAAACGACTGCAATGGGTTTAAAATAGTCTGACTTCTGAAATGCTTTCATGTCTTTAAACACAGCTGAAATACTAGCAAGGATAAAAGTGGAATAAATCCTGTTATTTTGACTCTCCTCTGAGCATGAGTTGCTAAGTGAAGCAGTTGGAAAAGAAGCTTTATTACAGTGCTGTTTTGGTTGAAATTATGCCTGTCAGTGCTCTTGCTGTTAACGTGTATTAAGAAAGTTAAATTTGCAGTTCAAGCTGCTTCACCAGACTGTGTTTTTCTTGATGCACAATGCAGCTTTGAATATATCAGAGTACACAAATGTTCCAGAGGCTGGTGGGAAGCTGTAAAAAGCGCATTATTGGGGAACTGCAGAATTGCAGACTTAAAATCATTTTGTAACAGGTCTGCACACAGGTGTCTCTCCCTCAGCCAAAGAGGTGTTGCAGCTTCTCACATCTCAGCAGCAGCTGTGGAGGTTTTGGGGGTGAGCACATCTGGGCTTTTTCCACATCAGGATCTGCACACACCAAATGTGTTCCACGTGATAGGAGAAAATGGTCCTTGCAACACCATTCTTGGGTGCATTGAGTCCTGCAGCAACAGCCTTTCGTTCTTGCGTGGAGTCCTTTGCTTTTGAGGAACTAATTGTCTTTTGTGATTGTATTTATAGAGCGAAATTGGGATCCTGAGACAAAGGTGCGGACTATCTAATGATTTCATTTGTAAAGAGAGACCTGTCTGCCCTGGTTTAACCACACTCCATCATACAGGGAATGTGCAGCATTTTATAATATACTCCGCTTTATCTGCTGGAGGAACATTGGATAACGCAGCTCAGTTACTTCCTGTCTGCAAAGCTGGATTTGAGGCAAAACTTCTGGTTCTCAAAACACTTCAGCGCCGCAGCAAAATCCCCTCAGTTCTATTAGAAAACAAAAGCAGCGTTTGATCTTTCTTTAATCTTCTCGTGCTCTTTTAACAGCCGCAGTCTTGGCGATGCATGTGCTGCCCTGACTCACGTGTCTCTGGCTGTGTTGTACCACAAATTACAGGTTTTATTCCTGGGCTGTGCTGGTCCGTGGTGAAGGAGGATCTCTGAGTGTCCTGAAGTGTTTAGCAGCGTTTCCCTGCCCACTCAGCACTGTCTGACACATGTGGAAGACACAACTGTGCTTGAATCAGATGGAATATTTTGATGTGGCCGTGGGTCACTGTAATCCCTTCTTATTCAAACCCTGAATTATTCTGAGAAATGATGCATTGCAAGAACATATGGGCAATGGTACATTAAAAAAAACCCCCAGACTAATTTAAGAGCCCAATAAAATTGACTGTGAACAGCTTTCAGTGCTCTGTGTGCCATGTTCTTTAGGGAGGAAGAATCCTGTGTCGCTGTTAATCTCTTTGGAACCGTCAAATAGTTTGCTGTAAGCGTTCAGCTTGCCAGCTTTTGGCAGATAATTATTTTGTTCTCTTCCAAACTGAACACATTCAGTTCAGTCTTCCCATTGAGAACAACAAATTCTTCTTGGGCATTTCTTTGTTCACAGTTCAGTAAACACTCAGGAGCAGGTAATGTCCAGATTTGCAAGCGTTCAGGGGGCAAATGGGAAATGTTTTGAGAACTGAGGTGGGAAAAACATCAATATGTGCAATGAAGGAGACTTGCAAAAAGGCTTGGCATAGAGGAGGCTGTTCAGATGGGGAAAATTCACTGTCATCCAAATGTAAAAAATACTTCGAAAATAGTGAGAAAAATGTTAGATATATACTACCCCTGCTCTCCTGTCTATAAAAAAATTGTAACATGAGGTCCTCAAATAAAACAAAATAAAAGTATTAAATGAAGCAATCTGAAAACCAGAAATACTTCTCAGTTTTGTTTCTTCTGCAAATCTTTTCTTTTTCTGACTTAGGACAACATTTAACTGCAGTTGTTACAGTGAAAATAGGGATTAATTTAGAAAGAATGCTGAGACTTGTTCAATGAGAAGGCTGAGGTACTAAAATGTACAGCCTTATGCCCAGAACGAGAGCCTTATAAAAGCAATGAGAAACTTCTTTGCCACACTAATAGGACCAAAGAAGGAGGAAACTTTTTACACCATTTAATAGGAGCCATCCTCCCTTTGTGCTGGAGCTGTGAGAGGTTTTTTTTCCCCACTAATGCTCTGTCACTTCTATTGTGCGCACATCCCCCAGCCCAGAAATTATTGCTGTTCTTCCTTTTAAACAAAACCAGCTGCGCACAGATGAAGTCTGAAGAAGGGGGACCGCGTGTCCCCCTGCCCTGGTTGTGCTTCTGGGGAGCCTTACAGAGGAGCTTTATGAACTCGGGACAGTCATGCTGCAAAAATGGATTAAAAATATGCACGAGGGGGGAAAAAAGCCGGCACTGTTTTAGTGCCTTGCCCTGCTGTCACCATAGTAACACTGCCTTCAAACTAGGTTTGAACACTGGTAATAAACTGAAGTATTTTAATTGTTCTAAAGGGAGAATTGAGAGACCTTTTCTCCTCCAGGCCCACCATTGCATACTTGGTGCAGCTGCTGCTTATATTGTTCCACACCCTCTCCCTGTTGGTGCTGCAGCCCAGCTGTATTCAGAGCAGTTAAAATCATCTAAAAGGACAGGGTGGATATTTCAGCTCTCTTAAAGAGTTGTTTCATGATGTTCTGTGAGATTTACTTTATTTAATCTTTCTTCTGCATTGGGACACCTTGCAAAATCCTGTTCACCAGAGCCAGGGAGGTTCTGATAACAGCAAAAATGAAGTAATTCAGGATGTGGAAAGCAGGCTAAAGAATTAGTTACTTGAGAAAAAAAGCCATATAGAAGCAGAGCTATAGTAGCAACGGTGAAAGAAAAGGAAATAAAATAACAGTTGTGTTGTTTTCTATAGCCACAGTGGTTCTAAAACTAAAATTCAACGAGTTTACTAATGGGGATATCACCCATTTTCCTATTACCTGTTTTACTGATCCCAGATTCTTTACTGCCCTGTCTGAGTGTGTCTGATTTAATACCTTCCTCTCTCTGTGTGTCAGGTATTTAGGAGATAACTTATTTAAATGGCTTCATTCTTTCACTGGAATCAAAGCTGTTGCTAGCTCTGCATTATTGCCAAAACTTTACATTTTCAGAAGTATGAAAGGGCCTCATTGTATTGCAAAGACTGACTGACTGTTGTTGGACAAAACTGTGAGCTGATAAACTGCAGTGAAATCATTACGAACACTCTGCACAGGGAGCTTGAGAGCTCTATTAGCTTAAGAAATAGCTTTTGAAATGTTTTTATTAGACCTTTGGGAGCTGTAAGAAAATCCCCCCAGACAGCTTGGTAAAGCACCGGTAATTAGCATGCGGGGGTTTTTTTAATCCTACATATAATTGTTTTGTCCTGTGGTATTTTAGAACTAGAGGGTCTTATTTTCCTGTTACTGCTGACAAGAGGGTTGTCGCTGTACCGAATGAACAACTTCCTTTTTCGGAGGGAGGGGAGAAATGAGATATTTTGTGTGTCTTAAAAACCGTTTTACTGGAAAGGAGTGTATTAATAAATGCATTGCTTGGAATACACTGTGACTCTCGGCTGGAATGTGGCCTCAGTAAAGCTCAGCCCCTTCCACAGAAGCTCTGAAGGACCCTGAGCCTCCAAACACTGGTGACATCAGTGAAGGAATTCTATGTGAACCCTCCAGGATTAATTGTGATGGTCGTTTGTTTTCTTCTCTTTCCATCTGTGTAGGCATATGAAAGAAGGTTTCCCACGTGTCCTCTGATCCCTATGTTTGTAGCCAGTGACACTGTAAACGAGTACAAGAGTGAGGATGAGGCCATCCATGTGATTGAGCGGCGCTGTAAGCTGGACATCGATGCCCCGCGGCTCCTGAAAAAGGTGATGAGCTTTTCAGTACCCATTTCATACTCCTGGATGAATCCTTTCACATGAATACTGTATCTTAACACAGTCTACCTTCTCTTCCTCAGATTGCAGGAGTGGATTATGTCTACTTTGTCCAGAAGAACTCCTTGAACAGACGAGAGAGGACTTTGCATATAGAAGCCTACAACGAAACCTTCTCTAATAGAGTCATCATTAACGAGCACTGTTCTTACACAGTGAGTAACAGGCTCTTGGTGGTGCCACAGATGGAGCTACATTAGATTTCAGGACTCAGAAACAGAAGTTGGGTTGTTTCTTGGCTTTTGCCTTGCAAGAAAAAAACAACCAACACACTGCCACGAGTGATAATTGTTGTCACAGTTAAATGTGACATGCTTTGCTTGAAGAACTGAGACACGTTTGGCACCCTCTTGCTTGAGCGTCTTCTCAGAGAGCAGAACACAACACAGTTTGCTGTGTTTGACAGCTCTGTTTAGGCAAATCTGTGGTCTGTAACAGCAGTGTGGGACTTGGTGAGGCTGATGACACCCTGACAGAACTGTCAAAGGAAAGTTCAGCAGAGCTTGTTTGCCTTCTGCTCAGCTCAGGCAGAAGTTCATTGAGTCAGTTATGTATTAACCTATTTTTTTTTCCATTGTTCTTGGTCTTCAGTGCAGATGTTTTCTGATCCAGAGGAGTCTGGTGGCATGCCTGCTGCTCTGCTCTGGTCATGGTTTATTCCTGAATGGCTTAGCCTATGCCCATAGGCACTTAGAGCACATGCTATAGCAATAGAACTTCAATTGATGTTAAAGGTCAGATCAAAGCTAACAAATGTAACTAATTTATCTCTGTTAAAGCATTCCTGTTATGTACAGGTCATAACATTTTCTGCTATGTACAGACCTGTGGTTAAAATATCACTGGATGTCAAACGCACTTGACACTATTATCTGATTTTTTTTTTCACTTTTATTTCTGCCATTGTTTCCAAGGAAAGTTTAAAAACGCTTTTCCCCTGCAGTTCTTCTGTGAAAGCTCTGCTTAAACAGGGGAAATGCTGTACAGAAAAGTGCATGTGGTAAATATGTACAAAAACACAACACTTCTTGCCCTGGCTCTACTCAATTAAGAAATTACTAGGTAAATAAAAACCCAGATTTTTAATGGAAGAATAAATTGTTTCTAAAAGTTTATTCTTATTACAGTTAATTGATAATTGAATTTACAAAAATACAGGAAGATTCTTGCATGATGTTATTATTGTTTGTACTTAGTTAGTCTGTACAAGCTATTCTTGTACCTCCTGTTCGCTAAAGCAGAAGAAGCAAAAGAAGGGAAGGTATTTTTTTTCTGTAGTTGTCCCCTTATAAAGTGTTGATAGTGTTCCAAGTCAATTTTAGCATGTTTTGAGGGGGAAGGGAACCCTAAGGCATCAGGACAGTTGCATGCTCAGAAATCCAGCGTTTGTGTAAGGACAAATTCAGAGCCCAGCCCTGAAATGGCTCAAACAAGTCTCTTTTAGCTGAAGGGAGTTTAGAAAACAGCTTTTCATAAAATTATCAGCATCTATCATAGCATTTAGGTTGGAAAAAAACCTTTAAGATCAAGTCCAGCTATAAGTAACGACGTGTCCGTTTGAGGATGATCTCAGCAGACCAGGAGCTGAGCTGAGAGGAGAGGTGGGAGTGCCCTGAGACAGAGCATTGAGCTGACTGAGAAGCGTACGGCTTCTTTCTGTGGCCTAATCACGGCAGAAAAACCTAAAATAGTTTTCATTCTGTGAAATACCTGAGGTACCTGGCAGGTCAGCGAGGAGCAATCTATTGCAGGGTGTCTGCTGGGAACACATCTGGCTGACAGTGCTTGGGAGGTGCTCCCGCTGCCCTTTGAGCCCTGGCTGAGCTGGCGCTGGGCTGTCAGTCACAGCAGGAAGTTCGCTGTGGAGGCTTTTACCCTGTTGCACAGATAACACTGCAGCCCCAGCCCTTATCGAGAACGAGACAGTGTGTAAATGTGCCAGTCCTCTGGCTCTTGGCTGGTGCTCTGGTGTTTCTCCACCCTCCTCTTTCTTGTTTGTTAGAAAAAAAAAAAAAAAACAACACCAGGGACAATTGGGGGCAGCCTCAAATTTTTGC
>VZRE01004730.1:31075-48983 GCA_013396775.1 Cephalopterus ornatus | reverse complement strand
TCCTCTTTCTTGTTTGTTAGAAGAAAAAAAAAAAAACAAGCCATGGGACCATAGGAGGGCTCCTCAGATTTTTGTCCTTTACTGTTGCCACTTCCCAACCGTGTTTTGCAAGGGAAGGAAGACACTGCAAATTCCTCTTGAATGTTTTTTTGACTGTGTGAACCTGTAAAACAAGAAACATTTCAAATAGTGTGAAGAGTCAAAACTCCTAAGTGGATAACTGAACTGTATGATCTTTTAACTTGCAGGTTCATCCTGACAATGAAGACTGGACTTGTTTTGAACAGTCAGCAAGTCTGGATATCAAGTCTTTTTTTGGTTTTGAAAGCACAGTTGAAAAGATTGCCATGAAGCAGTACACCAGCAATATTAAAAAGGTGAGCCTGCAGTTGGAAAGGAGATGCCTGGTTCCGAGTTACCAGAAGACAATGAGGCTGCTGCTAAGTAACAGGCTGCTCTGCTCAGAAAGCTGGGCTGCTTCCTCTTTAGCCTGGGGCTGAGTGTCTGTGTAGGGCTGTGTTTCAAGTGGAATCTTTACAGAGGTCTGGCCACTTAATAAGTGTTCAGCCCAACCCTTTCTGTGTCTTAAGTGGGTGTTTTTTTAGTAGCTGAAGTAAATTTTCTTTTTTGAAGGGGAAAGAAATAATAGAATACTACCTGAAGCAGCTGGAGGAAGAAGGGATAACTTTTGTTCCTCGCTGGACGCCTCCTGTCACATGTAAATCAGAGAGCAGCACATCCCACACAAGGAGACCAGTTTCACCTGCTATTAATATACCAGAGTCTGCCACGAAGGAGGGCTTGAACAACAAGGAGATCCTCAACACCTCCAGCAGCCCCTCGGAGCCCACCGCAGGAACACCAGATGGTATGGTGGTTTGAGGTGTTTCACTGGGGTTCTTGGTACTATAGAGCCTCTCAGCACGGTGCAGCTTCACTGTGCAGCTGGAAAGCTCCATGTTGGCTCTTTGTTTGGTGACATGCAATGTTAAAGTGCAGGCTTGCCAAGCAGTGACATGTGGGATAGCTCAGGGAGCTGCTACGGGCTGATCTAGTAAATGCAGATCAGGTACGAGCAGAAAAACTCTTCACTGTTCATGAGGTTGAAAATGAACACCCTGCTTTTTGCCCTGAAATTCATGGAGGGGTATAACTGTAGGAATAATGAGTAGGAAACAGCTGGAGCTTCCCTGGACACAGTCTTCTGCTGCATCTTCCTTCCCTCTGTTAATAAGGGAATCTGGGAAAATTCTTGCACTGGGAGATCAAAGCTTCTCTAAGTATTTCTAGAAGCAGCAATCCCTGTGGTGCTCTGGATTGATGAATCTGAATATACTGGCAAAATGCTTTTGAAAATGTCTCCTTTTCTCCTTCCTTAGCTGCAGAAGGGGAATTTATCTTCTTGATTAAGATGACTGTGTGTGTTGCCTTGTTCATCTTTCCATTGATTCAAAGAGCCTTTATTCAGTTCTGACTGCGCAGATCACAGCGGCCGCTTCTCTGCCTGAGATAGCAGCACATCAGATCACTTGGTGCTTTGCCTGGGTCAGCCCAGGACCGCTCTAATCCCCTGCACATCTCTCCTTAGACAAACTAGACGCAGACTACATCAAGAGGTACCTGGGGGACCTGACCCCGATGCAGGAGAGCTGCCTCATCCGGCTGAGGCAGTGGCTGCAGGAGACGCACAAAGGCAAAGTAAGTGACCGGTTGATCTCTCATGGCTCAGGGGGTGTGATGTACAAAGTGGGGCTCCTGAAACATCCTGCCACAGCCCCCCCCACCCCTGCCTGATTGTTCCTGTTAAGTGGCCTTCCGTGATCAAAACCTCAGTTAAAACAGTGGCAACAGAAGGAGTTCGTTGTCACTGCCCAGCTGACTTTGCTGGTTGAGGGGCTTAAATAATTAGCGTGAAAGCCTCTGAGAATGTCAGTTAAACTGTCACAGTGGAATATCAACAGTTTTTTAAGTCTTCCTGGTTTCTACAATAACCTTATTTTTGCATTTGTTTGCTTTGGCCAAACATCACAGTCTCAAATACTGAAAGGGAAGCAATGGGGCCAGTTAAATCACTGATAGCAAGGCTGGGTGTTTTCCAGTAGCTTGTGATTTGCATGTGTGTCTCAGCTTCCTCTTACTTAACAATGCAATACAGTCTCTGTTCTGTCCTGATTTATTTAAATTGGACTGACTTGGTATGGTCATACAGGTGGAAATGATTACATTAGAGTTCATGAAATTTTTATCTCCTTTATGAAGGTACCTGCGGTCCCTGACAGGGGCTCATGACTGTTTCAAACAAAGGCTGATTTCCTTGAGTAGCTTCCAGTGTTACACACCCTCCTCCTGCATTGGTGCAGGGCTGCACATTTTTCAGCTTCTATTGTTTGTTTTTCTGCTCTTGTTTCAAACCTTGAGTACAAAACTGGGTTTGGGTTTTTTTTTAACAGATCCCAAAGGATGAGCACATTTTAAGATTCCTACGTGCCCGAGACTTCAACATTGATAAGGCAAGAGAGATCCTTTGCCAGTCACTGACGTGGCGTAAGCAGCACCAGGTGGACTATATTCTGGACACCTGGAACCCTCCACAAGTACTCCAGGATTACTATGCAGGAGGCTGGCATCACCACGACAAAGGTATGGATATTGAACAGCCTTTCTGTGTCCTGAATCAAAGGTGATAGTTGTCCATCTGGCTAACTAGAGGTGACTGGGAAGGTGGTTAGGACTTCTCCGTTGTTATGTAATAAAGACACTTAAATTCATAGAGGCACAGAAGGGTTTAGGTTGGAAGGGACCTTAAAATAATCTTGTTCCACCCCTCTGCCATGTGCAGGGGCAACTTCCACTAGACCAGAGATTGCTCAGGGCCCTGTCCAACATCCCTGGCCTTGAACACTTCCAGGGATGGGGCGTCTACAGCTTCTCTGGGCAGCCTGTTTCAGTGACATTGCCAGCTCCCAGGAGCTGCTGGAGGCAGACTCCAAGATCATGGGCTTTCTGACTAATACCAACATATTTAAGTCTGCTTTGCCAGGAGCTTAAAAAAAGCGATTAATTGTGGTTCTGTAGCACTCTGAGATGCTTAAAAGGGTGTTAGGCAAATGCTGAGTGTGCTCTTTCAGTGATTAAAAGATGTTTGCAAATAAGTATATCTTTGTAATCAATTTATTTCTGATGTTGTTTAAGTCTGCTGATGGCATAAATGAATATTTATTTGGCATTACAATCAGCTTAATGATGAGAAGTGGAATGTTGCAAAAACATCAAATAGAGCAGGTTTATTTAAGAAGAGAAGGAGCTTTGGCTGAATTCCCTTTGCATGGTGAGCCATGGCCAGATCTTTGCAGCACAGACTGTGCCTGACACACTCCCCTGTCCCTCTGCTTTATCGTGGACTGATCTTGTTGCTAATACATACACAGGAATGAAACATGCTGGAATCTGTGGCTGGAGGCAAGCTGGGCTCTTTAGATAAGGAAATGATCTCTCACTGTGAGCGATCTGTGTTCTGATTGAGTCTTTTCCCACTAGGGCACCATTGTTTCTGCTTGGCTCTTCCTGTTGCAGGCAGTGTATGGAACAGGACAGGATGCTGTCAGCTGTAGTGGCCAGGAGACAGGGAGGACGCAGCAGAAGTTTAATCAGAGCCTGGCTCTTCCCTGCTGCTTTGGGTTTGTCAGACCTCAGACTGAGAAAGTGGAAAATGAAAATGTGCTTGTAAAGATTGCAAGGAAAAGACCTGTGAATAAGTCCTCACTTTCACCCAGTTCCTTGTCCGTCCTTTGCAAAGACTTCCTCTGTCAATAGCATATGAACTGGGTCCTGCCAGTGAGCAGGGAGGTACAGAATGCATCAAAGGCTTGTTTAATGTTCTTCTGAGAAGTTCTTCAGTCTTGTGGTGAACTTCATGCCCCCTCCCTTCCCCTCCAGTTCCTTTGATCTCTCCTGCAGCGTGCCCACAAGTAGAGCATGGCTTTGTCAATAGTGGAAACACAGTTTCAGAAAGGAGCAATTCTCTGTAATTTAAAATTTTACAGTGGTAGGTTCTTTTTTTAAACCCTCTTTTCTAGTATTGCTCCTTTCCACTTCCATATGCTAAATGTGCCAAACTTAAGCTGGCTGAGTGCTTATGGCTTTCAGTGCTAAAGCAAAAGCAGAGTGATTATGAAGCATGTTGTCTGGAATGAGCTATTAGAGCTAAAGAAAAAAAGTTATTATTTTGGCTTGCAATTAGCACAGTTTTCTGTACATCTGAGTGGCTCTTATTTTGACAGGAATGCTTCAATCTAATGTCTTTTTAAAATCACAAAGCTCTAATGGAATATAAAATGCACGGTAATAATACAGCACTGTCAGCTGAGACTCTCCTTCATATGTCATTTGGGTGGACCAGGGTTACTAAGCTGTTAGTTTGGGTTTGGATGTGCATGTCTGTCCACGAGGGAGGGAGGGAGGGAGACCTGCTATGAAGCTTAATAGCAGTTTTTGTTTAGTGTTTCAAAAGCTAAACAGTACATTCCAAGATAAGTGTGTGCTGATGTTAAAATAACATTTTCTTTTAATCCACCTGATAAAACACAAAATACTGTGAACTTGCGTGGGGGTGGTGTCTTTGCCAAATAAATAACTTGACTCCGCAGTTTTGGCTGGTTGTTGGGTTTTTTTAATAGTGTATCTCGACAGTTTCTTTCCTTGTGTCCCAGAAGACTGGATGATAATTTGATACCCCCCTTGCAGTGTGTTGCACAGACAACAGGACGAGAGGGAGACTTTCACGTAGAAAGCTTCCTTTTTTTTCTTCTTTTTGTGTTCTAGCATATTCACTTTTACAAGTTGCTGATTATTTAGCCTGTGTATTAGAATAGATGAAGCAAAGCTTAAAAAGTGCATCGCAGCTTTGAGAGGAGGCTGGGAGCTGTTTTGGACAACTAGCTCTTATTAGGAAGTGCAAGCTTTGATTTGCAAATTCAGCCAACACAGTTATTTAACTTAATGCCTTTAGCATCCTGCCAGTGCCAGGCTGCCCAAGTGTGCAGCCAGATGACTGTGGGAAGGCAGGGCTCTAATGCAGAGGGTCCAGCTGAGCTGATCTCAGGAGCAGAGGCTGTTCTCACCAGGCTTAACCTGCATAAGCGAGGCTGTGTGCCAGTTCCGCAGAGTGACAGAGCTCGGAGTGTGGCTCCGGCAAACACTGCAGAAGGCAAAGCTCTGGGTTAACACTTGGTTTCATTAATTCCCAGAGCTCTGCGTAGCTACTTTTCTAGAAGAGTTGCTGTTCTATCCAGAGCAGAATTGCATCATGTGTGATAGAAGCCTTACGGCCTTCACTGCAGCTCCGCAGTTACAGGAAACACTTGAGTTCATTAGTGTGTCCTGGAAGCTAATAATAGTCCTGTGTCGTTAATTGTGTGTACCAGGATCTTGTGTAGACACTTGAAGTCCTTTGAACTCTCCTTGAAGGTCAAGGAGCTATTTTTGCCTCAGGATGTCTTTGCAAACTTATGCATGAGAAAAGCTTTAACCTCCCAATTTGAGTTTTGCGGCTCATTTACAGATAATCTGTTGGTGTAGCTGCACAGGGTAAGGTTTGTGTTGCTGCCTGCTCCAGGTTATTCCTCGTCTGGGGGAGTTTTAACTGATTATGGTTTGTTTCTGTTTGAAGTTTTAGCATGAAACTAGCTCACTCAAACTGCCTGTTGCTGTAAGGTGAGGGTCACTTTGGTGGTTTGGTCTCTTTGTGCAGACGGTCGCCCGCTGTACGTGCTGAGGTTGGGCCAGATGGACACCAAAGGTTTAGTGCGAGCTCTGGGGGAAGAGGCCCTGCTTCGATACGTGAGTATTTCTGGAGCCACCAAGTTGCTAACAGTGTGATATTTTCATTTAGAAATTTCCTCTGCCAGAGCCTTCATCGCTCTGGGTATTTTGATGTACTCTCTGGTCACCTGTTTTTGGTTTGAATACATCTGAAAGCTCCTGGGAGCTGTTCCTTCTGCCTTCTTTCCAACTGCAAACTGAAAGGCGTAGTCTTGGCAGCTCCTGGAGTTACTGGTTGGCATTTTCACGGATTCTTCCGCACTTGTGCAGGGCTTCAAGCTTGAGGCTCTGCATTTGCACAGAAGAGAAAACGCCACAGATTTTGTCAAGCCTGTACTCCAAGGATAAGAATAATTTTAAGAAAAAGTGCTTGCCTGTAGTTCTGCCTTTCCTAAAGGCATCATTTAGACCCTGTTATTGTGGCTCAGTTTCCAGGCAGAAAGCTGGCAGAATTCCAGGCTTGCACTAACTTTTTTTGACTCCTAATAATGACAGTCACAGCCATAGCAACTGTTGGAAGCAGGGACTGGATTTTCGTTTTTCTCTTCCAGTGGCATTTCCAGGCAGACAGTAAATTTTTTTTGCCTTAGTTCTGTTTCAAGGTTTACTTTCTGTCATTTCAAAAGGGGCTTTAATTTCTGAGTAATTAGGGGTAATCTTGGAGATTTCTAGTTAATTCTTTGTGGGAGAAAAAAGTTTATGCTGGTTTGATCTTGTAGTTTTAATTAGTCTTTGGATATAAACATATTTTTCTTTATCCCACCTACTGAGCTTGAGACTCTTCTCTAAACCGCCCACTTTCTTGTACAGGTTCTTTCAATAAACGAAGAAGGACTGAGGCGATGTGAGGAGAATACAAAAGTATTTGGCAGGCCAATAAGGTAAAATAACAAGTGGATCAGCTCTTTGGGAATTAGCTGAATTCTTTTGGGAATTAGCATTTTGTGGTATGCCTGTGGGGAATGTCAGGCAGCGGGAACAAGCGAAGGGTGGGCTGTGTCTCCCGTGCAGGTACCAGCACAGGTACAGTTGACTGAGAGCCTCCCCAGTTATTCCCCAGGGGATGTGCCTGGGGCAGCCTGAGGGAAGCACACCTGCCCCAGCAGTCTCCATCTTACAGTCCTCATGGTTCTGCTTGGGGCTGCTGTGCTTCTCTCTTCTCCTGTTGGATCTCTGCAAAGCAGTGCAGCCTAACTCCCTTTTCTCTTTCGGAGGGGTTTTACAGCCAGGCATTGGTACAGGCTGACAAAAAGTCAGGCCATGACAATACTGATTTCAGTTGTTGCTCTTACGTCATTTCATCACCCACGGTCCATACCAAGGCTTGTTGCACTCAGTTCTTGTTTGCACTCTCCATTTTTTGTAAGTGGCTTCTCAGCTCTTGATCCAAGGTGAGGTCATGAGGCTCCTGTGAAACCTGAGGTCTAGTTTTCCAGGTACTGGCATGACTTCAGGTGAAATTCAGTCACAAATAGTTTGCTATCCCATCCTTCAGTCATTGTAGGGGTCACTTAGGAAATTGTTAACTGCAAAATGGATTTATGGGTGTGGAACGAATGCAGGACCATCCCTGAGAAGATCCCGTGTTTTTTGGCCTCTCTTCAATTTCTACCTCCTTCCCTTAATCTGTAAGGTCCAGAGATGTGTGGTATATCTGCTTATCTTTTCCCTGGTACAGAACTTGCTGTCCTGGCTGTCAGTGGGAGGTCAAGTCCCAGGGATAGGTTTCATGTGTGTAGCTGAAATTGTGCTGCTGACTGGATGTTCATTTGTAGCCGTAATCCTAAAGGGCTGCATATTAAACATTTAAAGTGAAACAAAGAAGGGTTTGGTGTTTCATAGAAGCCTTATGCATAATGTAATGGCTGCTGGCTGGTGCAGCACAGCTGTAAATCTTGAATTCCTGCCCAGGGTGAGAGACCTGAACTTGGAGAGTAACTGAAACACATGCTGATGCTCAGTATTAGTATTAAGAACATATTTCTCCCTGTAGAAGAAGCTTCCCTCCCTGAGATCTGACAACAGAAATAGCTTTGCCATGTATTGGCACCATTGCTGCAGTGTGTTAGCGGGAAATGTGCCCTGTGGATGTGAAACTGCTTCATGGCAGCAGCGTGGCCACTTAATTGATCTCCCAGTAAAAGCAGTGGTTCAGTGTTTGGGCTGGCTGTTGACAGGATTTGTTTTTTTGGCTTCATATGAACCTTTGCCTTGAGTCTGAAATATCTGTGGGGGAATCTGTACAATGTGAAAAGTGATCATTGCATGCTCACTTAAAGTTTTAAGACAGTTTAAGACAGACTTTAAACTGGGATGTCTACAGGTACCACAAGGCAGGGAGGTAAAACAGAAGAAACCAAATCATGCACTGGGCTCCACACATCTCAGTGTGTTGGGCACTTGCATAAGAAAGGAGAATTTTGATGCTATTGAGATTTTTCTAGGGTTTTTTTTTGTCTTTCTCCAATTCAGCTCCTGGACCTGTCTAGTAGATCTGGAAGGCTTGAACATGAGGCATTTGTGGAGACCTGGTGTCAAGGCCTTGCTGAGAATCATTGAGGTGGTTGAAGCCAATTACCCTGAGACTTTGGGTCGTCTTCTTATCCTGAGAGCACCTCGAGTATTCCCAGTTCTCTGGACACTGGTATGTTTGTAATTCAAGGTATTACTCAGCTCTCTCAGTACACTGCTACACTTGTTGTTTGTAAAAGCACTTTACAGGTCAGGTTTTATGAGTAGGAAATGTTGCCATTTGGAAACATGTCTTTTATAGGATTCCTGCAATGGATTAAAAAACACCACCTAAGAACTTGCTCACGTAGTTGGTTAATTTGGCTTCTTTGTAGTGCGAACTTTGCGTAACCAGCGTGGTGACACTCAGCGGGATCAAACTGACTCCTTCAAAAGTGACTTGAGAAAAATGGGAGAGCCTGATCTATTGTGTTTTTCTTTGTTTGCAGGTTAGTCCATTCATTGATGACAACACTAGAAAGAAATTCCTTATTTATGCTGGAAATGACTACCAGGGTCCTGGGGGACTGTTGGATTACATCGATAAAGAAATTATCCCTGATTTCCTTGGTGGAGAGTGCATGGTATGAATATAAACTACTGCATGTACAGCAGCTTATCTGTGGTTTGTTTTTTTTTATTTTTCCACTCCTCTAAGCAAAGAAGCCTCTAAGCACAGAGGGATTCCTGGTGTAGTTTGGAGATGGGGGCTATGATATAGGACTCCAGGCTTAGTGGTGTTTTGTGGATCCACTTCAAAAAGAGAAGTACAGTGCTTCTCTCCAGTGAGTATCAAATAGCTTATCAAAATAGCCAAGCACAGTTCAAAAGCCATAGTCTGTTACCTGACAAGTTCAAGCAGACAGGGTTACACAGCTCTGAGCAAGAGCTGTCACCATCAGCTGATCAAAAGAGCCTGTGTGACCTAAAAGAACTGATACCATAAGAAGCCCAAGGAAACGTGAGGCACATCTGCTAACAGGGCTCAGCAAACATCCCTGTCTCCTCACACACTGGTGTGCACTGACCCCCAGCAAAGCAGAAAAATTGTTTTACTGTAGGATACTGTAATTTCTCAGTCCCTTGTCACATGCCTTAATAGCTGTTTCCTGCCTAGGCTCTGGGTATCAGTTGAATCTGGCATTGTAACACCTCAATGATACTGTCAGGTCTGTTTTCCCTTTAATGTTTTTGACAACACAGGCTCACTGGTGGATTATTTTTTCCTGGAACCTCCATCATAGTAACACTTAGGGTATTTTTTTTTTTGTCTGAACTCAGCTGTGTTAAAATAGAATCTCAGGCTTGTGTTTTAAGCCCCTGTACACTTTCTAGATTAATTTCTGTATCATTCTTGAAAATTCATCTGTGTCTGTTCAAATACATTCTCAAATGATAATGAAGTACAGTTGGATGTGTTGGAGTAGAGCACGTGTTTATCTTCAGTGGGCTGCTTTTTGCTGCAGCAGTAGCTTTCAGTGTTATCTAATTTGGAGCTGCCAAAATCCACTGTTAAAGTAAGCAAAAATGAATATTACCAGAAAGCAAATTGCTACAATACTTCCTGCCAGTTACAGGCAGTGGCAGAATCTCTCTGTTCTTTACTTCTGGGTACTTGAACAAAAGTGACTTTCCTGAGAACTTTCCTTTCAATTCTCTGTTGTAATTCAGTTACCAAACACTTCCACCGCCCCAGACACTTCTGTGGAACCTGCTCCTGATCAAATAGTTGTCTGACTGCATTGCTAGAGGCTTCTTGAAAAAGAAGGTTGCTTAGGGAAGTTGTGTAATCACTTCCAGTACTGGGCTGTCAGACAGTTGTAACTTCAGAACTGTTACCTTCCTGGCTGCAATGTCCTTTCACCTGCTTGGAAACTTACTGTATCTCCCAGTATCTATCCTTAAATTTAGCTACCCCGGTTCTTTCAGGTCTCTGTAGGCTCTGTTTTTTTTAGGCTGACTCACTACTGCCACTTTCCTCAGGGTTCTGAAGTGGCTCACATCTTTCTTCAGTGTAAGGTGGTCTGGGTGATAACTGCAGCATTTGCACAGCCCTTTTCTGTGGTGCTGGCTGTTGTGTTTGTACAAGATCTGTTCCTCTGCTGTCCAGTTCTGCAAACACCTAAGCCAGGTCATTGTAGAAGAATTTATGTACGTATAATGTACAAGCTATAAAATGACTGTCAGACTGTTTGCATCTCATTCTTTGGAGTGCTGCTGAATGTGAGGTTTTGTTTCTGAGGTGGCAGGCAGAGAGCGTGACAGGGAGGGAACGGTCACAGGAGATAATTTTTATGGCTGTTTGTTTTTAGTGTGAAGTACCAGAGGGTGGGCTGGTTCCCAAGTCCCTCTACCGGACAGCAGAAGAGTTGGAAAATGAAGACATAAAGCTTTGGACTGAAACAATCTACCAGTCTGCAAGTGTCTTCAAAGGAGCTCCACATGAGGTACGGCTGCAGCGTGACCTTTGCCTTCATCTCAGCTGCTGCTCTGGACTCTGTCTGGTGGACTGAGGATGGTTTAGAGCTCAGTTATCTAGTTGCTGTGCTTCCACCTTGCTGTTTTATAGTTGTGCTGCATAATGATGAAGTTTGTGACCATTCCTGGCGTCGTCTTGTTGCAATTTAGAGAATATCACCAGTTTTCGTTCAATTCAAAGCCCTTTTCTTCCAAGCAAAGCAAACCATATTCTCAGAAGCTGCTTGAGAGCTTCTTAAAGTCGTGTGTTAAAATACAGACACCCCAGCAGGAGGGAGTTTGTATCTCAATGCCTTTTTTCAACTGTTAAAAAGTTGTGACTTTTTAACCATAGAAGCTAAGCCCCGTGACAAAAAGTTCTGTCCTTTGTCTTTTTTTTTCTGGTAGGAGTTTGCCTTTATTGAGCAAACTGCTGTTGTCTAATGCGACTTTTCCTGTCGCAGGTTCTCATCCAGATCGTGGATGCCTCATCTGTGATCACGTGGGATTTTGACGTGTGCAAGGGCGACATCGTTTTTAACATCTTCCATTCCAAAAGGGCCCCGCAGCCCCCTAAGAAGGACTCTCTGGGAGCCCACAGCATTACATCTCCTGGGGGGAACAACGTCCAGTTGATAGACAAAGTCTGGCAATTGGGGCGTGACTACAGCATGGTGGAGTCTCCCCTGATCTGCAAGGAAGGGGAGAGTGTGCAGGTGAGGCACCAGATCCTCATGTGGGAGCAGATGGAGCCTGGCTCCAAAACTCCCTGTTCTCACTCCCAGTCGCTGGTGACGGAGTGGTGATTCAGTTCCGGGCTGTCTGCTTGCTTTTGGCCAGCATTTCAGCTCGTGTTCCAGGCTGGATGCTGCAGAGAGCAGGGATTGGCTTTACGTGGGATCTGCTGGGAGGGGAGGTTGCATCAATCCAACAGTGACTGAGGTTGGTCAGCAAGGAATATAGAGAAGCCACCTAGAATGAAGTGCACATCCAGAAAGCAGCAAAACACGCTTTGTGCTGTAATTCTGGCTGTTATTTTTTGAGACAAAGAGTCTGTATTCGAAGGATATCACAGTGCCTTCCCTCAGTAATGAGAGAAGTCTGGAAATAAAGACTGAGCTGTGTGATTGTCCCTCTAACAGCCACTGTAAGGAGCTCCCTGTGGCCAAAGTTCCTGCAGGTTTTTTTATGCCATTTTCAACCTGTCTTTTAATTACCAAGTTTGATATTCTGTGCAGCATATTTACAGTCACACTCTGCCACTGCTGTTCCTTTTGACTTGAAACAGGAGTCGGACAGCCTGTGAAAAAGGAGCTCCTCAAGTCACCTGGTTGGAAGTGTTAAATT
The DNA here is from genome assembly GCA_013396775.1 of Cephalopterus ornatus. Taxonomy (NCBI): domain Eukaryota; kingdom Metazoa; phylum Chordata; class Aves; order Passeriformes; family Cotingidae; genus Cephalopterus; species Cephalopterus ornatus. Next base: position 36,848 of record VZRE01004730.1, on the reverse strand, counting down.
GGAAATAAGGGCAGTGACCTCTTGCACTGCGCTCTCCGTGAGGCAGGAGCCTTGGGTGCCCTTTTCACTGTCTCGAAGGACAGCTGTTAGTGAAAACAAATGGAAAAAGTGGATACTGTTTTAAACCAGAACTTTGTCCTTTCAGTAACCCCTTGACACTCTCAAAAAGCCAGTTGAGCCATTTGTTGGTCTTCTGACCCAACTTTGATAAGCACGTTCTGTGGGGAGTCACCCAGCACAGCCAGTTGGCTGAGGAGCTGAAATACTGGCACTGGGGAAAAAATAACAGGCACGTAGGCGTTGTCTCCAAGCTTGTAAAAGGAACTTCAAAATTTTTCAAATCCTTATTAACAAAGTTAATTTTTAATTTTTGCTGTGTCTGTCGCCAGGGCTCCCACGTGACCAGGTGGCCTGGCTTCTATATTCTGCAGTGGAAATTCCACAACATGCCCGCCTGTGCTACAACCAACCTGCCTCGTGTGGATGATGTATTGGCATCTCTACAGGTGTCCTCTCACAAATGTAAAGTGATGTACTATACAGAAGTGATAGGATCTGAAGATTTCAGGTATGTCTTGGCCAGGGTCAGCCAGCATCAAACCTTTTTGATAGTTAGATGATAAGCCAGTGTCAAGTTCACTTAAATATAAGTAAATTGTGAGGGCCTTAAAAAAAGAAATCAACCACTACTGGCACTGAGGGCAACTAATGCATAAAATGCATAAAAAGGGTTAATCAGTTATCTTGTGGTAATCATCACTGGTCACTTTGCTCTGCTTTGAAAGCCTTGTGAGAGTTGTTGGGCTTGGCAGGTAGAAATGAGTACCATTCAGAATGGAATTGAGTCAGTTCTGTCACCAGTTGATATTTCTCAGTCTCTTTGAACAGCATCTGGTTCCTGTAAGGTGTGCAGTGTCCTCATTATTTTACGTGTTGAGGCAGAAAAGCTTTTGAGTATCTGCATCAAAACTATTACTTGCTTTTTATTCAACGTGCAAACAAATACAATATAGACACAGAGCAGAAATCAAAATCTTTGCATGTTACGAGGCTTAACCTGCTTTCTTTTTGATTGCAGGGGATCTATGACCAGCCTTGAATCAAGCCACAGTGGATTCTCCCAGCTCAGTGCTGCCACCACCTCCTCTAGCCAGTCCCATTCCAGCTCCATGATTTCCAGGTAGTGCCACAACAGCTGAAAAGCAAATGGATGTGATGGCTGGACCCTCGTCCGTGGCAGCTGACTGCAATACAGCATATTCAACTGGCAATTGTGCAAAAAAAAACCCCATCCCACAAAAGCCTTTTATAGATAGTAAAGTAGCTGTTTGAATTTTACACTTAGTGGTTTTGGTCTTTGTTAGATCCAGCAGCTTGTCTCTTTACCTTTAACCCTTTTTCCTAACTCAGCCATAAATATTTTTGCAAGTGTGCTTGCACAAATCCTGACTCTGAACACAAGGGCTCTTACTGAAAAGGAAAAACAACCAGTGCATCAGTTAAGAATAATTTTTTTTAACTGTGTAGATGTTTGAAAGCAAAAAAAAAAAAAAGATAAAAACCCTACCAAAAATGCTCCGTAGTGCATTAGAGATCAACTGCAATTCTCCTGTCAGGACATTCCTTGCCATCCTCAGAAATCCCCTGTGATCTTCCAGTGCTGCAAACTGTTCTCCCATTGCCACTATTGATGTCCGAGACAAAGAACAGCAGTTGCTGGATACTTGACTTTGTGAGTCCATTTTTTTCAAAGCATGCCCACAGAGCTGTGGCCAGGCTGTAAACACTAAATATACCTTTTGTATGAGCACATTTTTGGGGAAATTTGAGCTCTGGGTCTTGATGGGTTAAAGCAATTCATTCTTTTCCTTGGATTTGTGCTTGAAGCACTGCGGAGAGAGAGGCAGAGAGCAGGCTCTCCCTCACTGTGCCACGCTGGGCTGACCCAGAGCTGCTCTGAGGATTTGTTCCCAGCTCCGTGCTGGAGCTTCACTCTACTTCCTTAGTGCACTCCGAGTGAATTGATTTTACTGAGATTCTGTTCTTACCAGGAATTAATGCAGAGCTTTAGCTGGCTGCCTGAATCAGTGTGAAGGAGCTATGGCTTAACATCCTTCCTGTTCACTTCTCGCTCCCTCGGGCCTCCTGTCCTTCCCTGTCAGAAACAGAGCACTTCACTTCTGAGCAAGCACAAGTTTTTAGTGTGGGCAGGGAGCACATGCCTCTTCCCTCTGGGGGGCACAAGAGAAGATGCTCTAAGCATTTTCTGGACTGTTTTCACTATTGCCACTGCCGTCGTGGATTTTGTCCCTGTCTGCCCAGGCCCAAGTTGGACTCTTGGTAAAGTCCATTCAGGTGTTCTTGCACCTTGAGCCCTCTCTCCACGCACAGCAAAAGGCTCCAAAGGCTGAAGTGCTGAGCAAAGGGCTGTCAGACAACTGCAAACCACGCCTGGCAGTGGAGCAGAGAAGATTTAGGTCAGAAATGCAGCAGGATTTGCACAGTTAGACCCTGCTTGGTCTTTCCTCACCCTCTTAGAGCTAAATTGTCCATCCAGGCACAAGGAGTTTCTGTGCTGCAGTCCCTACTAGGAAGGCTCTGTCTTGAGGAGCAGCACTGCTGTGGGTAGGTGGTAGAGGAGCTTGCACTTAGAAAGCAGAATTCACTCCAGGTTCTGGACCCCCTGCCTGAGGAAAGCTGGTTCTGAGCTCAGAATAAAGCTTTTTTATGACTGCAGAGCTCCTGAGAGGCAGGTTACTGACCTCTGACAGCACCTGTCCTGCAGACCAGTTCTGGCTGTGGGGTGTGGCAGAGCTGAAAGTATTTTTAGTAACACATTTAGAGGTGCCCAGCGACCGGTCTTCTTAAACTGAACCAAACTGGTCTATTTTGGAGGGTTTTAGGGACTTATAAATTGCAGATGGAGGTTAGACTGTTACTTAGGCTGCCAAAGTGGGCAGTTGTGTGAGACAGGCCACTGCTTTGGTGTCAAGCAGCTCCCTCCCAGTGTCTGCACAGCAGCCATTCCACTTCACTTACCAGGCTGTAAGGGCTGAAGGTGGTCCCCTTTCTCTCTCTGTCTCTCTCTCTCTCTCTCTCAGATGGCGATTTTGCTGACAACTGTAAAGAATCTGCTTCATTCAACACTCCACATCTGTCCAGAGGTGTCTGGCTTTGTAGACGTTTTTGAGTTGCAGTCCCTTTTCAAGTCTGAAGATCTGTATTTTGTTTTTCACTTGAGCTGGCTCAAAAGTGGCACTTTGGGTTTTTCCTGCTGTTGATCTTAACACATCTTTTAGAGCTCAAAGCACATGACAGCACAAACAGCTGGGAAGATAAAATAATAGTTAATCTTCCTCTAAGCAACGTGCTGTGGCAATATGACTTGATCACTGCAGTCTGACTAATTAATTTCCCATACACTGGTCTTTCTTTGTGTGATATTACTGCTCTTCTTCCCTCTCTCAGCCAGTAACTCTTCTGTTGGCACTTTTCCTGTTATCAGTGTCCTTCTGCACTTCACTGTCTCTCCTCATGAACTGCATATCAAATTCTGTAAATGTTTTGTATACATAATACCTCATTCTTGGTAATAAAATACAGATAGTCTTTAAAAGATTTTTTTATTGTTATCAATAAATGTGAACTGTTTGGAAAAAAGGGGTCAATCTCTTTATTTCATTTATCTGCTGCAGAGGTTCCAGGTTATTTTATGTGCTGTGTTCAGGTCTGCCAGATCTGCTCTGGGGCAGTGCTGTTGTGGGGGATGCAGGAGGCTCTTCAGCTCTGCCCCTGGGGGGAAGTTCAAGGAAAACAGTTTGTGTTGGAGAGTAGAAACCTGAGCAGCACAAGGTACAGGGAATGTGGGTTTAGAAGGAAATGGCTTCTGCTGGGCACAGCACAAAATCCTCACTCAGGCCTCTGTGAACATACAACAGGAATAAATCACTGCTGAAAAAGTCTTCAGGTAGCCCTGAAAGTAAAATGGCTGCTTTTATGGGTTATATGAGAATTTTATACTCTTTTATCACAGTTTGAAAGAGAACTTCACCCTGGGCAGCTCAGCTGATTGCAGAGTGTCCCTTGGAGAGGCTGTTATGTGTCTCGGCCAAAGGGCTTGCAGGGGCAGTAGGGGTGCAGGTAAATGTCTCTCATGTGCCCTGTGCAGGTTGAGATGTGTCTGGACACCTGAAACAGGGAGTGGAATAATTCAAATTTTTTTTTATTTATTTAATTTTTCCACCTGCTTATTACTCTTTACCCAGGGGCTCTGCCATGAGCTCTGTGGCAGAGTAAGGGATGAATACATCCCTCCATCCTGGGAAAACCTGGGTGTTCTCAGTGCAGGCACAGCCATCCAAGCCATGAACCTGCCTCATTTTGTCTCATTCAAGAATAATCATGCTGTTTTCCAGAGCTGCATGTGGGGGGGTTTGATCCTCTCCGTTTCCAGGGGTGAGTGAGCCACAGGACACCTGACACCTTGGGCAGGAGGCCGAGACAATCACATTCGGGAAATTAGGATTTTTAATTAGCAGAAGTAGACTAAGCTTTAGCTATTTTTAAAACAGTAGCCAATAAATGTCAGAGTGTGGTTTTTCCAACCCCTGGAGTTGGAGCAGTGGCTGAAACATGTTTATGGTCGGTCTACAAAATTTTACCCAAGCTGTGAAGTTTCTAAAACGAGAATCTTTTTAACTATGGTCGTTGGAGGTCTGTCAGCAAGACCAGATGGCTGCCTGACCTACTTTAAGTTTTAACATGTGGTCAGTATTTTTATGCCAGCACATAATTATACTGGACCAGCTTTCTGCTGCGCTGGACCCTCCTGAGTGCCACAGCCCTTGACAAGGAGTCCTACAAGAAGGTGGCTTTGCTGCTCAGCTGGGCTGTGCCCTGGGAGATGGGGGGAGCTGCTTTGCCTGGCCAGTGCCCCTCTGAAATGGGAATTAAATAAACCTGAGCCTCTGACCTTACTTGAGCTGGGAAGGTGGTAACGGTGTGGGCCAGGGCTGCTCTGCCATGCAGCTCCCCTGGGAGAGGTGTTAAATCTGGTTGAACTGTTATTTTGGGCTTTGGTGTTTGTTTTTGTTTGCTTGTTTTTGGTTTTTTTGTTGTTGTTGTTGTTGTTTTTGGGGTTTTTTTAAGACAAAGCAAAATTCCTGGGAGGAATTTCTTCTGTTTTTTTCCACTTGCTTCCCCTGCCAGCCCTCCCAGCTCCCTGCAAAGCCCAGGGCTCCCTGTTCTCCAGGTGTAAAACCCTCTTGTCCTTCCACTTTCAAACCCAGCTTGCCAATGCACCCATAAATTCTCAGCCACCCAAGGTGAAGGGTCCTGAACTGCCATTTCCAAGTGTCCCCGTGCATCCCTCAGCTGGTGCTGGCTCACTGTCCAGTGGCACTGCCCAGACAGCAACACACGGAGCAGCCAGGACCATTTTCTCTTCTGTTGCCTTGCAGGGTTGGCTAATTCTGTGCGTGGTGTAGGCAGGCAAGTTAAAATGATGCTGGAAAAAAGGCTCCTGTCATTGCAGGCAGTGCAGGATGCACGTGGAGCCCTTGCCTGTGCCACGAGTACCCAGGGTGTGCTGGCACCATCCTGCATCGGGGGAAAGCGCAAGGCCAGCACAGCACCCCGGAAAGCTGCTTCCCAGGGCAGGGGCTGCTTAAATCCACCGGGAGAGACGAATCCTCAGCCTGAAACCTTAGGGTTTGTCTGTCTTTCCAGTCACCATCACCCAGCACAATTCAGGCTCTAAAGAAAAAAATTTACC
>VZRE01004730.1:8557-30909 GCA_013396775.1 Cephalopterus ornatus | reverse complement strand
GCTGCTGAATTCATCCCACTTCATGCCATCAGCCTTGGTGCCCTGGGGGGCACGGGGCAGCTGCCAAAGGGAGCAGGGAAGGGACCCTGGGTTTGGAGCTTGTGCCAGGTCTGGTTCAGCCCTTTCCCCCATGCCCAGGGTGGGCTGCAGATACAGGGACTAATAGGGGCAGAGCTGGGCCTCCCCCAACCTTCCTAATAAACCCACAAATAAATAGATGGAGTCTTCCCTTGTGCCGTGAGGTGACCTGAATGGGGCAGCTCCCCCTGGGATGGGCAGCCTGAGGGGAGTCCTGGCTCCCAACACCCCACAAGTATTGTGGGATGCTGCTGTACCCCAGCAATGCCTCACACCTGAGGGCTGTGCTTTGAATTGTTGGTAAACAAAAGGGGGAGTGAAGGAACAGGAGAAGGAGGAAGAGGAGGAGAAGAAAAAGGGAAAGAAGAAAAGGCAAAAGGAGTTAATGATACACTTCATCCTGTCACTACCCAGCACCAAAAAAGTTGCAGGGCAGCCCCAGCCACCAGCTTTGCCTCTCACCGCATGGTTTACACACTCCCACTTCCTAAAGGGATGTTGAGCAGGAAACATCCAGCTGGTTGTTGAAGAGCAAGTGCAGGGGGGCTCTGTGCGACCCCCAATCTGGGCTGTGCTGGGGAAGATCCACAGCCTGGCTGGGGATCTCTCGGTTGCCAGATCCCAGACCCCACCCTGTGTGGGGTCCAGCCATCACCCCACAGCCCAGTATCCCCCTGTGGCCCCTTGGACCACCCATGGGGGTCACCAGACCCCCACAGCTGCCGGCCCAGGCGTGAGCAGGGTGATGCTGAGCTGGGCTTGGGGGGACCCAGCTCTGCAGGCAGCCCCTTGTACCCCCAAATACCCCTTCCGTCACCTCTGTCACTGTGGGGGGTAGGCACAAACCCACCCCACCAAGCCTGGTGTGTAGAACCAATGGACTGGGGGCAAAGGGCTGGGGGAGACCCCTGGAGTGGAGGGGTCCGGGGCCGTGCTGGTGCCCGGGGACAGGGCACGGACACGGGGGACGGTGGCACAGCCGGTCCCCGCACAAACCCCACTAGATGGTGCCAGCGGCCCGCGCTCGGCCCCGGGGGGGTGGGACATTGTTCCTGCTGCCAGGGAAGGGGGGACACTGACCCCGCTGTCCCCGTCCCCACTGCTCCCACTGCCAGGGGCTCTTCGCGGGGCTGGAGCTGCCCCGTCCCTGCCGTGCTCTGCTGCTCCACGGCACTGGTCCATACTGGTCCACACTGGGAGCCGCCAACAGGGCAGGGAACCCCCATGTAGCCCCCCCAGCAGGGAGCAGCAGCCTCTCCAGCTCTCAGACCCATGGGACAGCCGGGCTGGGTCACCCCCAGATCCCTTCAGACCCTCACCCTGAGCCCAATCCCGTCCTCCCCAGGCATCATCCTGCCTCTTGGTTTGCTCTTCCACTGCTGAGAATCTTCCTAAACAGTCACCACCTTCCAGGAGTCCTGAGAAAGTTAATCAACACCAGAGACGACCCTTGAGGAGCTGCTGGGAGAAACCCTGTAGAAGTGAAAAAATACTCTGCTTGTTTCATGGCCCCGGCAAGAATCAGCCCATGAGCTGCAATGGGCTGTATCCAAACACTGAAGTTCAATTATGAGCAGGATTCCACCAGGGAAAAGGAGGTGGAAAGAGGAACAGCCTGGTGAAAAAGATGGGAACTGAAAATGCAAGTTCTCCCAAAAAAGGAGCCTTGAAGGGATGGCAAAACAAATTTTTTCTCGCGTAATTTTGCCTTTGCATAGTTATTTATATTATTAGAACATAGTGCCTCTTCTTGGAGATGCTGAAATAGCGGCAAAGAGGCTGGAGGACCCTCAGGTCCGCAATGCGTGTACCAGAGCAGGGAGGGCAGGATTTGCCCCTCTCTCCATGTCTGGCACTGGCACTGCCAGGTTGTGGTAGGCTTTTTCCAGCCCTGGAGAGTGACGGGCAATGCACCCCTCCCTAAAGCTTCTGCCATTCCCTCCAGCCTGGAGAGGCCAAACAGCTCCGGCCACATCCCCACTGGAACCCCAGAGCCCATCTGCCGTGGGGTGCAGGACATGGGCTGCTGCAAACACAGCCTGTTCATGGATTGCTCCTGCTCCCGCGGATTTCCCCAAAATCCCTCATCAGTCAGTGATGGGTATTTCGTAACAGCTCCCAGAAACCTTCTCCAGTCACAGCTTGTGCCAGCAGAGCATCACGAGGCTTGTTCACACCCTGGCTGTGTGCAGCCCCTGCCTGGCTGCACCCGCACTCCCAAAGCCGGCAGCCCCTTCCCCAGGGGTGAGGGACACACCAGGACAAAGCTCCCAGACCAGGCTGTGGCACTGCCATTTGTCCACCAGCATCAGCCCAAGCCCATGTGCCCACCCTGGGCTCAGCACCCCCGCTATGGGGCTGGCAGAGCTGGGGGTGGGTGGCCCTGCAGGACGCCAGCAACCCACTGACACCCAGAGCAGAGCCGAGCAAAACACCCTGAAGATTTTTCCTGTTGGACATGGGGCACTGCAGGGGTGAAACTCCCAAGACAGCTCTGGCCCCACAGAGGGGCCAGCTGCAGATGGGGGCCTCTGCAGAGCAGCCTCCTCCACACAGTTTTCCCTAAAAGCACTATTTCCTGAGCAAGGGAATGGCCTGTCTCTCCACTGCCCGTTCCATCAACCCCTCTGCAGCAGCCTTGTCTCCATCCCTCCCCCAAGAGCAGCCAGGACACAAGTGCATGATGACACTGATGCTCTGAGCCAGCCCTGGGCAGCCACAGACCCGGGTGTTTGTTCATCCTTCACAAGAATTAAACAGGAAAAGAAGCAGGAAAGCATGATGTGAGCTCTCCCTGGGGAGGGCTGGAGCTGCCCAGCACTGGCAGGGACATCACCGAGGGCAAGGTCGCTGGGCCCTTGCAGTCCACCCAGTAACTCTGCTCTGCTCACCCCAACAGAGCTGCAGCATCCAGGGCCCTGCAGGACCCTCAGTGTCCGAGGGGTCAAGCTGCCTGAGCAATTCTCTTTGAAGATATTTGATGCTCTGCTGTTGCAGAGAGGAGGGAACCTGCTCTCCACCTGCCTCTCTGGCTCTCCTGGGCCTTGGATGCTGCTGGGAGGAACTGCAAAGAACTGAGAAGAAGGAGGAACAGCAAAGCCCATCCCCTGGGACAAGGAGAGCTCTCTGGATCTAAGGAGCAGCTTTCCCCACCTGGAATGGGGCAGGATCTTGGCAAGGGGTGGCTGGTGCTGCTGCCCAGGACTCAGTGGGATGTTGGGGCTGGAGCTGCAACCCCCAGACACAGCCCAGGTGGTGGTCCCATGGCTGGCACTCAGTGAGAGCAGAGGGCACTACACAGACCCATGCCACACCGGGACCAGTGGAGCACTGGTGTGAAGGCAGATTCACCAGACTGGCCCAGTCACCTCTCCTGGCACCGTGGTGATCGTCCTGCAGGATCTCCCACGGTGGGACACTCAGCAGTCACATCTCCAGGTCCTTCCCCTGGGGCACATGGAGCAGTGACATCAATCTGTGCAAACAGATATCCAAAAGCCCAACCCCATATGGGACACACTGCTGCTGGGAGCCATGGAGGGGGATCCCAGAGCATGCCACTGGGTCCCAGAGGATGTGACACCAGCAGTGCTGGGTCTTTGCCTCCTGAAACAGAAGAACAAATGTGTTCAGGCTCAAGGGCTGCGGTGCTGTTCCATGTTTGCTTTGCTTCGCCCTCTGAGGTGCCCTGGCTGGGGGCAGAGAGGCACTTGTGGGTGTGAGTTAGAGCTGTGGGTCTGAAATAACATACCTGGGAATGGTGCTGGACCACTCCTGGAGGAGCAGGGCTCTGCCCTGGGGGCCAGGGGCTCACGTGGGCTGGGGACCAGCTGCTGGGACTTGCACAGGGCCTGGCACAGGACCTGATGTGGAGCTGCTGGAGAAGGAGGATGAGGAGGATGAGTGTTAATTAGCGAGGGGCTGGGAGAGGGGGCCAGGGGATACCACACAGCACCAGGTTTTTGGAAAGCTGCTGTAGCTCTGTGTCATGTTGGGGAGCTGGTGGTGCCAGCAGCTGCCCCAGGGCTCTGGGTGGAGAACAGCCGGGAGATACCATCATCTGCTCCTCCAGCCCAGCCCAAACAGCAGCACCAACCCACCCCCAGGGAGGAACGCCCTGGCTAAGAAACCAGTTCAAGGAGCCCATTGAGATTGAAGAGAAAGGCTGTGGGGACCTGGAGTGACGTCTGGCACACACACACCAACCTCCCCCAGGAGAGTGTGAAGATCCTGAGGATGGAGCAGGCAGGGCCTCAGGGCTCTGAGTCAGACCACAGACGTCACAAGCTGATGGCCCCTGCAGTGCTGGCAGCCCCTGAGAGCCCCCACAGCAAGCCAGAGATGCTGCTGGGTCAGTGCTCACTGGGAGAGGGTGGGGGACAGCCTCTGGCAGGGACCTGGAGAGCTCAGACCCGGCCAGTGAAAGAGCAAGGAACAGAGCTGCTGCCTTCATCCCACAAGTTTCAGTCTCCTGGTTCAGGGAGGGCAAAGTCATAAATTTCAGCTGTCTGTGGTTTGCAGTTCCATAGAAAGTGCTCCCAAAAGAAAGTGTTTTCAGGCCTGGAGCTGAGAGCAGAGGGACACCAGAGCTGAAACAGTGCCAGGCTGCAGCAGGGGTGCTCGTGGGGCAAGTTTAACGCCCCTGACAATGAGAGCGCTTTTCCTGCAGTCCCTTTCTGCAAGGTTTCTTAATGCCTTTAAAGTGCAGGGTCCCAGGGGCTCGGGCAGCCTCAGAGCAACATCCCTCCCTGGGCAGAGCACCCTTCTCCAGCCCTGCATTTCACACTGCCTTCCCTGTGCTGGGAGGGAACAATATGAGTTTACAAAGTGCCTGTATCTGCCCCACATATACATATTTGGTGGTGGGGGGGGGGGAATGGGGGCTTNGAATCAATATTTGTTGGGGGGGGGGGGGAAATGGGGGCTTTAAACAAGCCGGGCTGGTGCAGGCAGCAGCGAGATGTGGCTGGAAGCTTGCAGGAGGACATCCCTGCATCCCACCCTCAGCAGGGAGCCTTGTCCTGCCTCTGCTCAGCACTGGCACCATTGCTTTGCAATCACTGCTTTATTTTGCCAACAATGTGCACCATCATACCCACATGTGTACAACTCCCCCTGCCCTCCATTCACAGGTGAGCACAGCCCTGAAAGACCCTTTTACCCAAGTCCACCTGAAGGCAGGAGCAGATGCCAGCCCTTTTCCGTGGCTCACCACGCATCTCTGCCCCTCCCCAATGCCAGGGCACACACACTGTGCCATCTGGAGCGTGACACGGTGGCAGCAAATCCAATTTACGAGCCAGAGGATTGCCAAACACATCTGGCTTTGTCAGGTCACCCCGCACCGCTGGCGCCCGTCATATGGATCCAGGACAAACCCCTGCCTTTGTTTGCTCCTGTTTGGGCATCAGGAGCGTCGTGGGCACTGCAGGATGGCAGCTCGGGAGCATTAGCTCACCGTAGGGTGAGTTTGTCTTCATGCTAAACCCTTCCTGGAGATGTCAGCTGCCAGAACGTGTCATTTATGCTCCATGGCGCTGCCTTGGCGCTTCATGGATGTGACAGAGTGACAAGCAGCAGCACCCTTGAAGGAAGGGCTCAGTCTGGATGGCTCTTCTCTGACAAACAAGTGTGAGCCGGGCTGGGCTGAGCCAGTCACTCAGGGTGACTCTGCAGGGGCCAGGGGTGTCTGTGGAGGTGGCCATGGTGGTGGGGACACCTTGTGAGCTGTGCTGGAACAGCCTGGGTCACCTGGAGGTGCTCCCGAATCCAAAAGGAAGGCTGGGGCTGTCACAGCTCTGTGCCAGAGCTGGGATGCTGCCTGCCCACCCCTCGGGCTCCGGTGAGTCATGGCACAGCGCCCTGGGAAATGGGGCGCTACTGGAGGGAACTGGGTTGCTGCTGTCTGTGCAATGGGCAGGCTGGAATGGCAGAGTCAGCTCTGGGAACTGAAACCGGGGGAGTTTCTGCCTGTTGTTAGTGCACTCATGAGGGTCTTTCTCCCCATCCATACCAGGAAAATCCTTCACCAGTGTGAGCCTGCGCTCAGAAACCAACAGCCCTGCCACAGCCCCTCTTTATAGAATCACAGGACGGTTTGAGTTGGAAGGGAGCTTAAACCTCACCTTGTTCCAACCCCCTGCCATGGGCAAGGAAGCTTCCACTAGACCAGGTTACTCAGGGGGACCAGGTTACTCAGAGGTTACTCCTGCCTCTCTGATCCTCTCCGAGCCGGAGCAGGTTTCCCAGTGGTGCCAGTGCTGAGTGGGGATCAGACCAGGGGACCAGAGCAGTGCTGTTCCACCAGCCCACCCCTGCTATCCCCAGCAGGCTGAGGCAGTGGGGGATGTTAGGAGGCAGTGGGAAGTGTCAATGGAGGGCAAGGGGGAATGTTGGGGAGCAACATTCCAACCCCAGCTGGCAGCCCCTGGGGACATCTGCAGCAGTCCAGGGGAGAGCTGGCAATTTGCAGCTTTGCACTTTTATTTTCACCTTCAGAGAAGCAGCTCCGTGAGCCAGAAATGCAGTAGAGTGCTTTGCCCTCCTTGCCTCAGTTTATCTCGTAAAAACAAGTCTCACCTCTGTCGCCTTTGCAGCAGCTCCTGCAGAGGGTTTAGCAGCTCTTGGCCGGAGGGATGGAGGCAAGGAGCTGGAGATGTGGGTTGAAGGCAGGGACATTTCCCTTCCCACATCCCTGCTGTGAGACCAGAAGGAACTTGGCCAGGGTCAGCACATCCATCAGCTCCAGGTAAATACAGACGATTGTTTGGAGCGCTGTTGGAAAGGAGAGGGGTGAAGCACATGAGCACCCACACAGGTCACTGCACAAGGAAAATGGAGGCAGTGGGAGGGCCTGGCTGACCCACAGGCTGAGCACAGCCCTGTTTGGGAGATGTGGAGAGGTGTCCATGTCCTGGTGTTAAATCAACATCCCCTCCCCTCCTGGTGCCACTGCAGCCACACTGGCCTTGACAGAAATGAGACCTGAATTTGAGCATAAACCGGCTACATGGGGTATCTTACCACTGCCAGCTCCTCTCTGCTTCACACTAATGCCAGAGGAGGCTGATGGAAGTGCACATCATTCCCCATCTTCAGAGCCATTGAAGAGCCACAGAGCACTGCTCAGGCACTTGGGAACAGCTCTGATCCCAGGAGACACCATAGCTCACAGCCCTGCAGGGAGGGGAGCCCTGAGCCCCCCGCTCCCCCACCAGGCCCCCAGGTCTGCATTCTCCCCTGCCCTCCATTCCCCTCTGGCAAATGTGGTTTTGGGTTTGTCATCTTTTAGGCCCAGAGCATCACCTCAACAACTTGGTCAGTGGGTGGCATCCCTGCCCATGGCAGGGGGTTGGAGCAAGATGATCTGTTAAGCCCTTTCCAGCCCAAACTATTCTGTGATTCCATGATCCCTCCTCCTGGCTCAGTTGGCAGCCTGTCCTGCTGGGTTTAGTCCCCAGTGTCCCTGCTCACAGAAGGATGCTCTTGCCTGGTTACCCACCACGAGAGGAGACTTTCCTTGTTTGCAGCTGCTTTACAGGTGCCTTGAGTGTTCTGCAAACCAGAGACACGGCACTGCTCATCCCTCAGGACAGGGAGAGCCCCACGACAGCAGGCTCCAGCCACAGGCAGCCAGGGAAGGTGCCTCTCCACAGCTCACCAACACCACTTTGATTCCTTCCAAGCGAAAATTTGGGGAAACCAGGAGAGCTGAAGGGCTCCAAGGCAGCTCAAAGGCCAGAAGTTAGGAGACAGCACAGAGCTGGGCACACAGGGGCTCAGCAGGATGGTGCCCCTGGGCACGGCCAGGGCTGGCTGCTGCTGATACTCCCCGACAGGAAATATGTCATGAACATGAGGTGCCCTGACAGGCGTCGGCTGCGCCGCAGCCCCCGGCAGAGTCTGCGGAGCCGAGACAGCGGCTGCCCGAGCTGTGCTGTCAGGAGCTCTTATGGTGACAGTGCCTTTGGAGAGGGGGTGATGGGGCATGGGGACAGTGCTTGGCGAGCAGGCAGAGGTTTCCTCCTCTGAAACCAAGAGGGGCAGGAGGAGAGGTTTTTGGGGAAAGCCAGACCAAAATGCTGAGACTCCGCAGCTGAAGGCTGCAGCCAAGGAGCTGCCAGCCCAGGTCACCTGTCCCCCAGGGCAGGGGACATGCAGCCCACACTGTGGGACCTGCCACATTCAGAGGGAACATCAGGCTCTCTTGTAAAACGAATGAAAAGCTCATTTTTTGTTTTTTGACCTTGCTTTTGGCTAGGTCTGTCCTTTGCTCCTGCCCTGAAAAAGATGGAGCATTTTGACCATGAACGTCTACAGCAATAATCAGCTCAGATCCTGGACAACACTGAAGTCACTTCTTCCCCAAGATGTGAAGGTTAATTTGGTTATTTAAGGATAAGGAGTCACTGGGGAAAGGGTAGGGGACCGTGGCATGAAAGCCCAAGGAGTCAAGGCCATGCAGTGAGGAGGGAAGGGCTCCTCATGGGCAGTGACAGGTGGCCCCAGGCAGGCAGAGCACTGGGGGATGTTTACAACATGACATTTTCATGCACTCTGGAAAGAAAAAATACCCCACCCCAGTTGGTTTTCAGGGCAAGAGCGTCACGTCTGCCTGCCTTTGCACCGGGCATGGCATGGAGCACTGCTCCCAGCAGGACACGGCTCAGGGAGGCTTGGCTGCCAGCTCTGCTCCAGGCAGGAGCTCAGCCTGGCTGCTGGGAGCAGAGATGTGATGATGGCTGCAGTGTCCCCTGGCAGCCTCAGTGACAGTCTGGGAGAGAGGAGCCATGGCTCAGCCCAGGCTGGGTGGGTGAAGACCCCCTTCTGTGCCCTTATCTCCCCAGTCTGAGGTCTTGGGCATCTCCTGCCAGCACCAGACCCTGCTGTACCAGACCTTGTGCTAACACTGTGGATCCACTGGAGATCCCATCTCCTTCTGACAGTGCCATGAGAAGCCACATATCCACTCCCAGCCCCACAAACCCCTTCAGGCATCCCTCGAGGGTGCCAAGCTCTCTGAATTCAGAGCAGCTCTTCATGTTCAAATTTCTTGGACAATGGCAGGACCCTATGCTGTACTTCAGGGGTGTTCTTACCTAATTTGCCATTTTTCTCCTGGAAATCCCTTGCCTGTGCCTGCTAGGACAATCATCCAGATGTGTACTGCCAGGTGCCCCCCTGCAGTCCTGCCCTGGTTAATGCTATTACACTTTGTACCATTTCTTTTCATCCCTTTTTCACATTCAGCCCCACTGTCAGCATCCTTGTCCCCCCTCGTCTGTCCTTCTCTCTGCCCTTCCCCACCTGTACTCCAAACCCAGGACAGCAAGACCAGTCTTGATTTGGGATTTTCATGCCTGTGGCAGCATCAGCCACACATCCCAGAGCCTCCTGCCTCTGCCCGCACTGATTTATTCGCAGTGGCCGAGGGTGAATTGGAGGGATGGGCACAGCATCCTGCCCGTCCCCAGCCCACCCACCATTGCCTTGGGGCTGCAGACCTGTGAGGGGGAGGCTCAGTATCACATTGGGGAAGTTCAGGGTTCAACCCCAACCAGCGAAGGCTCAGCCCCACACAGAGGAGGTTCAGGGTTCAGCCCCACATCGAGGAGGCTCGGCCCCACATGGAGCAGTGTGTGGGACACTCGCTGTACCTTGTAATCCCCATCACTCTTTACTGGGTTTACTGGCCCTCAGGAACGAATCAGTGCTAATATGAAGCTGTATGCTTGTGTCTAGAGAGGTTAAGGCACGTGTTGGGTCTGGGCTTCCCTCCTCGATGCCACTGCAGTGGGCAAACCTGGGCAGAGCCTGGCACTGGGACCACCAGGACCACTGCAGCCTGCTGCAGAGGGGCTGGGCTGGAGCCCTGCTCCCCATTGCACCTCAGGGCTGTGGGACACATCTGAGACCCCAGCATCACACATTTCATCTCCCGATGACCTGAGAGCTCTGCCATGTCACCCCATGTCACCCAAGGAGACGCCGTGTCAGTGGCCCAAAGAGACACGAGCTCTTTGCTGCAGCCAATAATCCCAGCTAGGGCAAGATAAGAGATGTTATAGAAACTCCTCTGAGCCTGAGAACAGCTGCACTAAATCCCTTTAGTCCTCAGCAAGACATTTGTTTACGGGGAGGCTGGGTTCTGTTACCCGAGGGTGTCTAGTACAGGCTGTCCGTGGCTCCCTGCCCACCCGCCGCAGCGCCGGCGCAGGTCCCCTGGCCCCCTTGGCCAGGGGGGAACAGGGCCTGTGGGAGGAGATACGACTGGGTCCAAGGTGGGTTTTGAGACCCCAGATGACCTCTTCGACCTGGAAGAGGTTGGTCGTGTGGAGCAGGGATGAGGTGGGGAGTGACTGTGCCAGAGTCGGCTTCCAGTGCCCCTGTGCCTAAACTGGGTGCCACGGCCATGACCCCAGGCTGAGCTTCCTTGCTGATGGCAGCACAGGTGACACTGGTTTCCATGAGCCTGGCTATGACTTGGATCGGCAGGACATGCCATGGGGATGCCCTCAGTTCCCCTGAAGTGATTAGTGATGCCAGCAGGGATCTCCTCCCATACCTCCTTCACTGGCGCTGGAGGATCCCAAGTCCAGCACCACTCTCCTTTTCTCTCCCCACTGACACCCAGCCCTCACCAACTCCTGCCTCTAAGCCCATCTGGCACTGGGGGTTACCAGGCAGCAGGGCAGGAATCAGGGTGGGTGTGACCCTCTCCACGGCCTGTCACCCCTGTGTGCCCCCCAAACAGGGCTGAGCCACAGGCTTTCCCCCCTTGGAGTGGCATGTACCCCACAGTGGCCCCACCAGCTCCTGGAACAGGATCCATATGGTGACAGGCTGTTCCAGACAGGCACAGAGCACCACGTATGGCTGATCCATCTATGCATCCGAGAGGGCTGCGGCTCCCCTCTAAAGTGGGGGCGGAAGACACAGCGGTTCAGGTTTCTCCTCTCACCTGTCGCTAAATCAAAGGCCATTCGGATTTAATCTCTGAGAGAGGCAGGTTTAACCCTCTCTCGTGCAGCTGGGTGTCCCCACGCCGGGGTGATGACCTGCCTCCCTGACCCTCGTACAGGCAGGAGGGGCAGACAGGCAGCTCACTGCCAGCTCTCTCTTCCCCTCTCCTGTTTTCCACTGGTCTCCCACCTAGGGCTCATTCCGGGTGGGAGAAGCAATGAGTCACACCCCACCCTGCCTGTGGTGATGGGCAGCAGCTGGGGACACACCAGGCAGTGCAGATGATGTCACCGGGGTTCCTCATTACTGCCCACTTCCTTCTCACCACCTCAGCAGGAACACCAGAAAACCCTGCTGGAAATGCAGCCTCTCTCATGTCCACTATGAATTTATCCGTGGGCAGAAACAGGAGGCAGGGGCACAGGCAGGTGGCGTGGGGTGGGAGCATCCCGCAGGCACAGGCTGCCCTCACTGCCACTGTGTCCTGCTATGGGGTTCAAAGGCACAGGGTGCTGGGGCACCGGGCACCCCACGGCAGGAGTCAGTGCTGTATCAGCTCCAACAGCTTCCAGACGCTGGCCCAGAGTCACGGGAATGTGTCACGGTGCTGCAAACTGCTCACCACCACATTTATAATGATGCTTCACTGCCTGTGAGCAATGGGCAAGGCCCAGGGCTCCCATTTACCCTGTGTGTGACCCGTGGTGCTGATCTGGGGCACCGTGTCCAGGACTGGACCAGTGCCCAGCACCAGCTGCTTCTGTGCTGCGCCTGGGAACGCTGGTGCCACCGCTCCCTCTGAACCGTGACAGCCGAGCACTGAGATATGAGCTCCCCAAAACCACGTCCAGACACGGCACGGGCTGTTCCTCAAGAGTGCAAATTGTCTCGCTCACATCTTGGAGCTGCAGCAGAGCTGTGCCTGGCAGTGGAGCTGGGCAGCACTCGGGCAGTAGGAAGGGTTTGTGTGCTTTTTTGGCTTCCCCCTCACACAGTCACTTTCAGACACCAAACATAAGCTTGAAATACAAATGAAGGTTTTCTGAAGATGCCGCAAACCTCAGGACACTGGGGCCTTTTTTGGCAGAGCTCCACTCACACCCCTCCATCAGAGGAGCTCTGTGGGCTGGTTCAGGGACAGAAGAGGCTCCACAGTGTCCCACACTCCCACCTGCAATCAGCAGTGTGAGGGGAGCAGAGCCCAGGCTTTTTCCTGTATTAAGTGCTGTTGGCTTTGTCCAGGAGCAGGGGTCCAGCCCACTCCTCTGCCCTTGCCCCTGTGCATCCCTGGTCCCTTCATCTGCAGCTTCCCCTCAGCTCTCCCCTGACAGCACATGGTCACACCATTTTCCATCGTTCTGACCCAAACTGCCCTCTCCTGACTGCCAAGGGCCGCCCAACCTGCCGGGGCTTTGCTCAGGCAGGGACTGGCTGGTGTTCCAAGCTTGGCTTACGGCTGTGCCTTAGCCTTGACACTGACTGGGACCCTGGGGACCATCCCTCACCTTCCCCAGGGTGTCCCAGTGCTCTGCGGCTGTTGGCCCTGCAGAGGGTTGGCTTTGGGGAAGGATGACCAGGACAACTTTATGTCCCCTTTGCTCCAGACGTGCCCGTGAATGCTGGATGTTCACAGGCTGTGACTCCACCTGCCCCAAACCCACCCCCTGGCTCATCTGTGCTCCATCCCAGCTCCTGCCCATCACTGCTGATTCCTCTCATCCTTTCTCCCACTGCCTGCCTTCCTCCCTGCCCTGCTCAGGGCTCTTTTCCCTCCCTGCTGCCTCCCTCCCTCCCCCATTCCTTCCCTCCCTGGGGCGTCATGGTCCCCTCTCCCATGGGCACAGAGCTGGCAGAGGCTTTGCCCCCGATATGCTCCAGTCCCCACAGGTGCACGATCCAACACTGCACCTGGATTATGAAATCCCACAGGGATCCTGCTCCCTCCTGCAGCCCTGCAAAAGCCATGAGCCACCTCAGCTCCACTCGCCATCCCAATGGGTCCCACTGCTCATCTCACAGGATGCAGAGTTCTTCTGTAGGACTCATCCATGGCTGTTCCCATCTCCAGGTGCCCGTAAAGGCTCTGTGAGTCTTTCCCTGGGGGAAACACAGACTGAAATAATTATTTTTTTATGATACCTGACCCAAGGTGGCCAGCCTTGAAAAATACAGCATTAAGGGACATCACTCTGGGCACAAAGGGCTGCAGTGGAAAACAAGTTGCTGTGTTCATCCTTCCCTTCCCTGCACACAGTCCCCCCACCCTTTGCGTTCTCTGCTGTCAGGGGCCATAAGCTCATGGGGAACGAGCTATCCATGCAAAAGGCCTTTGGAAATATTCATTGCTCATCTCCTAACAAGATTACCCTGAAATCCTCCACTGCTTTGAGGGAGATTTAAAACCTTTCAGGCTCTCGGTAACCATAGCAGCACAGATGTGAGAACTGAGGGGAGACAAGTGATGTGAAAAATCATCGGGGATGCAGAGTCTGGCTCTGTGTGACTGTGTGTTGACTGCGTGTGACTGCAGAGCCACATCTCTTTGTCTCACACAGCCTGGGCTGGCCCTTTGTCCTGCCCACACCACGCAGGACACTTCCACTCTTTGCAGAAATGACCCAGACCAAGGACATGACCCAGTCTTGGCTCCCACAGCACCAGGGTCACCTTCCCAGCCAGAGACTGGAGTTTGGGAAACCCTCCATGGATGGCATTGCTGCTTGGCATTTGCCAGCGTGTCCATCAGCTCATGGCTCCTTCACTGCGAGGTGCTGGTGGAGGGTCTAGAGCCTCAATGGGGTGTTTGGATCCTGGGGTGCCCAATTCCTTCCTGCCACAGGGTCCTCCTTCACCCTCGGCATCATTTCTGCACCTGTGAGAGAGGTGCTGTGTGTTGTGAGGTTGAACAGATCCACGTTTTGAGGCCCTTTGCAACGAAATGCTGGGAAAAGGAGCAGCAGCAAGGGCATCACAGAGTCCCCCAGCACATTCTGAGAGCATGTGGAGTTTTGCTACAGCAGCTGGGAGGAACCACAGGAAAACCCTTTCATCTCCCCCTTTGAAAACTCCTGTCACTACGTCTATCTAAGCACAAAGAAGCATGGACCAAATTCTTTTCTATTAAAAAAACAAAAAGGGTTTTGGCTTTAAACAGCTCCCAAAAGCTGGGGTAAGATTACTTATCCTGCCTGGATTCCTCAGCACGTATGGTTCATTTCCACTGATGCCAATGGCACAACCAGGCCCCAAAGTGTGATCACTCCTTCGCCCACGTGCTTACACCCAGCACCTCTGCACAGACACCCCTTCTCCTGGTTCTTCAGCCTGTTGAGGTCCTACAGCTGTGCCATCACATCTTCTGCATCCTCAGCTTCTTCCCACGGCTCAGCCCTTGGCCTCACCTTTGGCCTCTCCCCATGACTCAGGAAATCTTACCAGAAAGAGCTTCATGTTGGTAAGCAAAGGCGCATCCCCAGATAACACCACGGGGTACTGGAGACCAATCCTTTGCCAGTCCTGTTAGGGGCCCAACCTTTCCCTTCTCCAAGGGCAGACTGAGACCAGGACAGGACTCTGCTCACCTTGATACAATCTCGGCTCTCCTTATAGTAAGACCAGCTAAGGAAAGCTGAACATGGCTGAAAAGTAACAATAATTTGGGGGTTAAGAGGGAGGAATCATTCTTATAAAAAAGGTTTTGAAATCAACAGATTTCTGCCAGATCAATAAATCATAATCCATAAATTCAGCCAGAACTAAATGCTGGAACTGCGACTTGGATATGAAAAGGAGACCAGCTGCATTAAAGCTACAAGAAACCACACATGCCCAAATTTACGATAAAAACTTATTCTAACTTTTGAGCGAGCTCCCTTTGTATTTGCACTTTGCATAAATCAGCTTCTGAAACAACTCAAGCATGGAACAGAAGGTGGTTGCAGAGGAAACACACCCAAGTGGGGCAGCCTGCACCTCTAAAGCAACCCCACTGCTGAGTCACGGCCAGCATTCCTCCCCACATCTGCCGGCATCCGCTCCTGAAGACCGCAGGGCACCGTTTCCAGGGAGATTTTATTTTCCCCTCCGGTTAAATATTTCATAAAAATCAGGGGATAACTGACAGCTGAGTGTGGAGGTTATGACAGACGGGAGAGCTTATTTCTCCCCCCTCGAGTCAAATATTTCATTGCTTCACTGAAGACTTGGGCACGTTTGCAGCAACGCTGTCTGCAGACGAGTTCCCAGCCCCAGGTAAGTGCAAGAAGTGCTGTGGGTGCCGCTGTCCAGCCCCTGATACGCCTGGCCTTGAGCCACCCAATGGGTGGGGATCGCCACTGATTGTCCCTGCTGCCAGCAAGCCCAGGAATGCCAAGGAGCACCCGTTAATCTCCAGGCAGGACAGCAGTGCTGGACGGCGGCGGTGCTGCGGCTCCCGGCAGCGGCGGCGGTGCAGTGCAGCGCGCTGAGCCCCAGGGCTGGAGTGGCTTTCCAGGGCTGAACTCCGCGGATTGGCCCAGAGCACCCCGCTCTCCTCCCTCCCTGCCCTCCCTCCTCCAGCACCCACAACCCACTGGAGATTGGACAGCTTGGTGCCACATGGCAGAGAGGAACCAGGATAAAAAAAAATGAGCTGCACTTGTGGATTGTAGAGTGCGCGGCGAAACAGCCGGGGAGAAGTTTGCGGAGCGGTGACACCAAGCTCCTCTGGCTGCACTGAGTCGCTGCAGGGGAGGACGGACAGACGGAGGGACACCGGGGCTGCAGCCACTCAGGGACACCTGTGGGGTGAGCACCAGCTGCGGAGCATCCTGTCCCCTCTGCGCCAGCCATGTCCCTGGTGGTGAAGGAGAAGAACCACGTCCGGTTGGTCTTCTTGGGAGCTGCCGGCGTGGGCAAGACATCCCTCATCCGCCGCTTCCTGATGGACACCTTCGAGCCCAAGCACCGGCGCACGGTGGAGGAGCTGCACAGCAAGGAGTATGAGGTGTGCGGGGCCACGGTCAAGGTGGAAATCCTGGACACCAGCGGCAGCTACTCCTTCCCGGCCATGAGGAAGCTCTCGATCCAGAACAGCGACGCCTTCGCCCTGGTCTACGCCGTGGATGACGCCGAGTCCTTCGAGAGCGTGAAGAGCCTGCGGGAGGAGATCCTGGAGGTGAAGGAGGACAAGTTCCCCCCCATCGTGGTGGTCGGCAACAAGGCGGAGAGCGGCGGCGAGCGGCAGGTGCCGGTGGGGGACGCCCTGTCGCTGGTGGAGCTGGACTGGAACAGCCGCTTCGTGGAGACGTCGGCCAAGGACAACGAGAACGTCTTGGAGGTGTTCAGGGAGCTGCTGCAGCAAGCCAACCTGCCCAGCCGGCTCAGCCCCGCGCTCTGCAAGAGGAGGGAGACCCTGCCCAAGGAGCAGGCGCTCAGGCCGCCCATGAACAAGACCAACAGCTGCTCCGTGTGCTGAGCCGGCCGCCCCGGGGCCGGGAGGAAGGCGCCGGCAGCAGCGGCACCTGCTGGAAACTCAGGTGGGCTGGGTGGGGAGAGGTGCTGCCTTGGCCAAAACTAACCCTGCTGCCTCCCACCCCTTCCTTCCTCTTCCCCACCCAGCCCACCGGGAGCAGAGAGGGTTGGAGGTGACAAGGAGGAGGGAGCTGGAAGGGTTGCTGGTTGCTGGGACAGTGTGGGGAGAGGGTGAATTCCCAAAAAAGGCAGGAGGCTTACCTGAGGAGCAGCCATCAGCAGCCAGAGTGCTGTGTGGGAGTAGACAGGCACAAACAATGGGGCTCTGGCCATGGGATTGGGAGGCAGATCTGGGCACCTGCAGCTGCATCACCCCCGCCGGTGCTGCTCTCCCAGGGAGCCCTCGGGCCCTGGGTCACCTCAGCCCAAGCACTCGCACCTCCAAGCTCCCAGCACGACCACGGCAACCGCGGCAGATCCAGTGTCTGAAGTAGTTCTGAGTTTGTACCTGGCGTAGAGCATGAGATAGGGCAGTCTGTGCATCAGTTTGGTTTTCTCTATTCTCTTTTCGTTTGTTTGTTGTTTTTTTTTTTTAAGCATTCCCAATAAACACGTTGTTGCAAAGTGGAGCTGGAAAATGTCTCGGTTTCTTTCTCCTGTATTTCAAGTGCTGCAGTGCCCAATATCAGTGTTTTATGCCCTTATCACTGTATTTTGCTTTCCCTCCTCCATGCTCCATCCCTATCCTGGAGTGTCCCGGCACTGGAGGAGCCTCCCCAGCTCTCCAACCTCCCCTGGCAGTGTCAGGACATTCAGTGTTATGATTTTGCTGCTAATTGAACCACACTTCAATTTTTTCACCAAGCAGGAGAAACTACCAATAAAACACCTTCTCACCTTCGAGTACAGAAAACAACAACCAGCCATTAAAAGACAGCTGATCCACAGGAATCAAAACACAAACACGTTAAAAGGAGATAATAAATGGTGCAGGGGAAGGCACAGAAGGGCCCTGTTTGCTGTGCTTGAGTGTGTGCTGCGCTGATTTACTCTCCCCTCACACAGCCCATCCTTGCTGTAACAACCACTTAACCTGCCCAGCAGCCACACACACCAGTTTTCATAGAGATATTGAAACTCAGTGGATTAAAGAGTCAATCCCCCTAGTCCAGACCCAAAGGAGATGGGCAGTTTGGAGTCCTCAGCTCTCAGAAGCCCAGCCCTACAGGACAGTGTGCCCCTGCTCCGTTGGGAACGCACCGAGCGACCTCAGAGGAGAAGGTACCAGCAGGGAAAGACCAGCCTTTTCATGGGCATCACTTGCTGGGGCACCCTGCTACCACGTCCCCCTTGGGCGCTGCTGCAATGGAAGTGACCTCCAGGCAGCCAAAATCCTTCTCCTGGAGTCTGATGTGGGATGAGACTGGGAGGCAGGCAGTGGTGGGGGACAGGTAGCAGAGGGGACAGGCAAGTGGCAGCAGGACTCACTGCTGCTGGTGGTTCAGGCTGCCCTCACCTCTCTGTGTCCCTCTGCCACATCTGCCACGCTCTGTGAAGGTGTGTGGCCACCCCCTGTCCAGCACCCTGGGGACACACAGAGCTGCTCAGGACAGAGCCCCTTCCTGGGGAAAACGGGGCTCTTGCCCACAGGGAATGGAATACAAAGAGAGTTCCCTTTGGGCAGCTGACCCAGCGTGGTGCCCCCTGCCCGCAGCAGGGATGGGTGTGATGGTTGCAGCCACAGGGATGCTGCACCGTGGTGGTACCCACCAGCCAGGACACCAGGGACAGGGCTGTCCCTGCCTGACCTGACCACATTCAGCCCTGGCCAGGGATGCCTCGGACTAACTCTCTCACTAACCAGCTGGCCCTGCAGGAGTCCCACACCTTCCAGAGAGGGTTTGGGTTTGGATTGGGTTATGCAGAATTAGGAGGACCAGACCCTTTGGTTTACAGTATTATGCTAAAAGCAGAAGAAAAACTCTTTGCAGTGTAAAATGAGGACGCTGGGCTGAGCAAGGCTGGCTGCCAGCCCCCTCCTCTGCAGATCCATGATATGGACTGGAAACAGCTCCTGACATATGGGGCAGCCCAGCAGCCTCCCCAGGCTCAGGCTGGCAGAGATTCCATGGGGAGAGACTTCCCTGTGTCCCACTGCTGCCTTCCCTGGGCAGACCAGCAACCCCGGGGGGCTCCAGGACCCCCCACTCCCAGCCAGTCCCGGCCCAAGACCTGACCGAGATGCTGCAGCTGCAACGGATGCAGAAATCAAGATGCTGGAGGTGCAGAAGATGCTGGAGCTGCAGAGGGAGGTGCAGGAGCTGCAAGAGCTTCCGACGTAGATGCTGGACCCTCTCCACGGGCCCAACTCCTGCCCCTTTGCAGTGCTTGGCTCCAGCAAAGAGTGGAGCCATTGGAGGAGCTCTCCAGCAGCACTTGCCCCTCGCCCAATGCCCGCCAGCCTTGCACAGCCCCCTCCCGCCCGCTCCCGGTCCTGGAGCCGCGGGGTCCCCTCCCAGGGCCGCCCCCAGCCCCGCTCCCCCTGGCCAAGCAGGGCAGGGGCTCGGGATGCTGTGGAGGTGCAGAACAGGGATGCGATAAGGGTGCAAGGCAGCGCTCCACAGCCCTTCAGCCCCCACCTGCACAGCCCCTCTCCGGGCGTTGCAGGTTTGGGGTTGTTTCTTATCACTCCCATGAAACGCTTTGGCAGCGGCAGCTTTGCCCCGGTTCCAGACAATCACCTCGCTGGGACTTCGGGATCAGCCAGCTCTGACTGTGCAGGGACACGGGATGGAGCTGGGGTTGGCAAGCGTTTGCCATGCAGGGGCTCTGGCAGGGCAAGAGCCTTTGGATGCCTTGTCCCCACGGCTCTGTGCAGGAGGCAGGGCAGGGGAGGGCAGGCGGGAGCCTCAGCCCTGCCAGCCCGAGGGGCACCGGTGCCGTGCCGCAGGAAGGCTGTAGGATAGCTGTAATATCGAAATGCACCCAAAGCAATGCCTGTGCCTGTCCCAGAGGCGTGATCTCTGCCAGGCACAGCCTTGTTTGAGCACTGTCCCAGTCTCCACCCGTGCCCATCACTGTGCTGGGGCTCCAGCAGCACTTCCCTCAGCGAGAGCAGAGCAAGAGGTGACCCCAATGCAAATGTGCCAAGTAGGGTTAAAAATAGACAGGTCTGATGTCTCATGGCCTGAGTGGGGGATGTGTGTAAGCTGTATTCAGCCTCCGCTGAAGCAGAAAAATGCAGGTGAGGGTGGTCCCGGGGTGTCTGGTTCACACACGGGTGGTAAAGCCTCACGGAGTGCTGGAGCCAGCTGGTACCTGCGGGTGTGTCTCAGTACAACGTGGGGTGGCGAAGGGCTAAACACCTGCAGCTCGTTTTCTTTCAACAAATGGCAACAGGTGAAATGGCTTTTCCTCCCCAGACAGCAGTCACAGGTACAGAACACGGCGCAGCTGCAGCCCAGTCCAGGGGATGTGACAGACGGAGCCTGCACAGCAGGTTGGCTACAGCTGTCCCTGCAAACATCACACAGGCACACGCCTCATGAGATGAGCAAAATTTGCCCTTCCTTCGGCTTCCCCTGCCAGGAGGAGAGGGCAGCTGGGGCTTCAGGGGAAGGGCAGGATCCATTCGAACATCCATCCAGGTGCCCCCAGCTCAGCTCTGCCCTGAAGCACTTGGTTGTCCAGAGCAGTTGACTGTATCCCCGGGTACTTACAGCCCCTGTGCGTCAGGGGAGCAGCTGCTCAAAGCCTCCAGCACACAGGAGACCCAGAGTGTAGAGGGGAGGGTGCCTGTGGTGGTGGCCCAGGGCAGTCAGGGCTGCTGGGGGCTGAGGGCTGTTGTCTCCATTAGCTAATGCAATGTCCGAGGCACAGGATCCAGGGAAAAGCCTCAGTTCCTCAGTCCCCAGGCATGACATGGCTGTCCCCAGCATGGCATCCCAGGCAGCAACACTGCTTGCTCTTCTGATCCCATTTCTGGGGCTGAAGGGGTTTCCTCACCTGGCACTCTCAGCTGTGGTTTAGGTTGGAGTTGGTTTTCCAGAGGTGAGGTGTCACATCCGTGTGCAGGGGGCCTGGTACCAGGGAAGGGAGATGTTCTGCAGGGCATGAGAGTGGGACAAGGACACAGGGCCCTGCCCCTGTGGGGTCAATGTGGGCCAGTTGCTCTCCCTGCACTGGGCTGCTCTGGAAATCCCAGCCTCTCCGAAGCAGCGAGGGCTGTGCCAGGGCACACGCGGCTCCCCAGAGCTGCCCTGGCTGGTGCCGAGGCCTCCGGTGCTGTTTTTCCACAAGAAAACCATCACAGCGAACTTGCAGAACCAAGGGCTGCTTTTTCCATTCTCAAAACACCAGAAAGATCTGGAACATCTTCTCCTTGTAACTTCTTTCCCTTCCCTCTGCCTCCCGCCTCCTCCCTCCCCCAGTTGAACCCATTTCACTCCAGGCTCGCCTCCAGCGCAGACAGGAGCCCTGTCCCCACGCTCACCCCTGTCCCCCCCGCCCCCGGGAGGAGAGCTCCGTGTGATCCCTCCCGTTCTGTTCCACATCATGTAGCACATCCCATCAAACCGCCGCGAGACGCTCCCGCTTAATTTGTGTACACAAACAATCAGGGAGAATGAAGCTGCCGCCGCACCAGTGACGGCCGCGGGCAGGGAGCAGCTGCCGCCCGGGATGTGCCTAATTGGCGCTGGCTGCTGCAGTTTGCTCAGGCCCTGATTGATGCGCGGCCCTGGCACGAACACTCGCGCCAAGGACACCCAGCGAGAGAGCAAAACATTTTAGACCGAACGAGCGGCACTTACTCGTTGAGGGGATAATTAAGGGTATTTGTCTTTAGGGCCTTTGGCGAAGCACCGGGGAAACGAGGAGGGCTAAGTGCTCTGGGAAGAGCAAACCTGCGGGCCCCCGCATCACATGAGCACCATTAGGGCTCTCCCAGGGGGTTGGGATTCAGGGAATCATGGAGCTGTTTGGGCTGGAAAAGACCTGGGAGGTCACCGAGTTCCTCGCTGGGCTGCGCCCTGTCAGGGCAGCGCCCTCCCGGTTTTCAGTGCTTCTCATGCAGGGAAGGAGGTTGGATCCAGGTGGGGTTTGGTCTCTTCTCCCAGGCAACAAGCAGTAGGACAAGAGGAAGCGGCCTCACGTTGTGCCAGAGAGGTTTAGGATGGATATTGGCTAAAATTTCTACTCCCAAAGGGTTGTCAAACCCTGGCACAGCTGCCCAGTGGTGGAGTCACCATCACTGGAAAGATTTAAAAGCTGTGTAGATGTGGCACTTGGGGACATGGGTTAGTGGTGGGCTCGGCAGTGCTGGGTTGACAGTTGGACTCAATGATCTCAGAGTTTTTTTCCAACCTTAATAATTCCATGATTAAGCCCACGCACCGGCCACGGTCCCGGCTCACCTCGCTCACCTACAGTTCACTCTCTGCTTGCCATGGATCCGTGCAGGGCGGGCCCACAGCACCCCCCGCGCTGCCGGTTTGCTCCCCTATGGCAGAGCAGCCTCGGACACGAGCCCGGGACACAAACTCTGTCTGGAATTGCTTCCAAGGAAGGACGTTTTTAAAGGATCCCCCCAACCCTGCGCCGGGGGCTCGGAGCGGCTCCCCGGCACCACCGTGTGGGCACACGGGGAACTGCAGCCGCGGGCACGGGCAGGGCCAGGGCTGAGCCCCGGGGACGAGGTGACCACTGACCCGCTGACCGCTGACCTCTAACCACTGATCCCTCTGACCACTGAGCCCTGTGACCACTGACCCCTGTGACTACTGACCCCTCTGACCACTGACCTCTGACCACTGATCCCTCTGACCACTGATCCCTGTGACCACTGACCCCTCTGACCGCTG
>VZRE01004712.1:38841-57436 GCA_013396775.1 Cephalopterus ornatus | reverse complement strand
TGAGCTGCCCCAGGGGAGGTTTGGGTTGGACTTTGGGAAGAAGTTCTTCACAGAGAGAGGGATCAGACACTGGAAGGGGCTGCCCAGGGAGGGGTTGGAGTCCCCGTCCCTGCGGGTGTTTAAGCAGAGCCTGGATGTGTCACTCAGTGCCATGGGCTGGGTGACAGGGTAGGATTGGGTCATAGGTTGATCTCAGAGTCTTTTCCAACCTGGTTGATTGTGGGATTCTGTGATCCCTGTGAGCCTTTCCCTGCCCTTGGTGCTGCCTCAGAGCCAAGTGCCACTGCGGTGGGGAGGGATGAGCCCTCCCCAAGGACATCAGTTCCTCCTTCTCTGTGAGTGAAGGTAAAATGCACTCCCTGTAGCTGTTGTGAGGAGCAGAGGGAGGATTCTGCGAGTCTGGATGCTCCAATTAATCAGATTTGCTTCAGTTCCCTCATCTTGGCTCTGAGCTGTGCATTAGTTCACGATCAAGGGCTGCACCAGAGCAGGCTGATGTTTTCCCTTCCCTCCTGCCAGGCAGGGAAGGCAGTGCAAGAGGCTTTGGAAAGCCACTGCTGAGTGATCTTGTTCTTAATTGCTCTCCACGGGCTGGATTTGTAAAAGCAGGATGACACATCGGGGTGTTTGTGCTTGTTTTTCTGCTGAGCTCATTTAGAAGTAGAGGCTCCCAACTTGTACTGAAGAAACAGTTGTTGCACTCGCTGCTGTGGCTGGGGAGGGTTTCAGGCACAGGGGAGGGAGGGAAAACTGGAAAACCAAACCCAGGCACATCGGGGCTTTAAAATAGAAAAAATAGAATCATGGAATGGTTTGGGTGGGAGGGAACCTTAAAGCTCATCTCATTCCCAGCCCTTGCCATGGGCACAGACACCTTCCACTAGCCCAGGTTGCTCCAAGCCCTTTCCAACCTGGCCTTGGACATTTCCAGGGATTCCAGGGGCAGCCACAGCTTCTCTGGGCAGCCTGTGCCAGGGCATCCCCACCCTCACAGGGAGCAATTTCTTCCCAATATCCCATCTAACCCTGCCCTCTGGCAGTGGGAAGCCATTCCCTGTGTCCTGTCCCTCCATCCCTTGTCCCCAGTCCCTCTCTAGCTCTCCTGGAGCCCTTTTAGGCCCTGCAAGGGGCTCTCAGGTCTCCCTGGAGCCTTCTCTTCTCCAGGTGAACCCCCCCAGCTCTCCCAGCCTGTCTGTGCTCGCAGTGTCTGGTGTCACTGAAACTCATCCTCTTGTTATTTTGAACCCAAAAGGGACCAAGGGCTTTTCCTTCCCAGAGGCTTCACAGAAGCAAGGAAAAACGTTCCAGCCTGGAGTGCACTGAGACAGAAGTGAGTCCTTGGGCAGGGACATGCAGGTCTTGTTCATCCTTGTCTCTGACCTTCTCACCACCCTGTGCGTGGGACCACCAACCACAGAGGGAATCTGAGGGTATGTCCAGTTTTATCAGTGGTTGTGTCACTGTTATCTCAAGTCTTTCTCCACCCAGGGTTAGAAATGCACCTACAGGTGCTGTCCTGTTTAACACCCAAGCACTGGCTTAGGTGGTGCTTTGGGTCCATCGCTACCCCAGTTTGATGCCTGTCTCCCAAACCCCAGTGCTCCACCACTGGCAGGAAACTTCTGCTCAATCTGCAACAGAGGAGTTGAACCATAACCTGCAAAATCTGAATCTAAAATGATTTATCAGTGTGAGAAAACTGGGTCTTATCTCCTCCATCCTGCAAGTCTTTAGCCTAAACTAGGAAAGAATCCAGAATATGATGAGCTGGGAGGGACCCCCAAGGATCATGGAGTCCTGCACAGGCCCAGCCCCAAGAGTCACCCCATGTGCCCCAGAGGATCAGCCAAAGCCTCCTGGAGCTCTGGCAGCCTTGGGGCTGTGCCCACTGCCCTGGGGAGCCTGGTCAGTGCCCAACCACCCTCTGGGGGAAGAACCTTTCCCTGAGATCCAACCTGACCCTGAGGAGAAGCATCTGTGTCCTGTCTCACACCCAGGGAGCAGGTCTGGCTCCACTGCAGGATGACAGTGTCCCTCTGTGTTTTAAGGTGGGCAGAGGACATCCTGGGATGTGCAGGGCCTTTGTGTTTGCCCAAAGGCTCCATGGACCAGCCCTGCAACCCCGGGCCTTTCTGTGCCCCTCCAGGCAGAGCCTGTGCTGCCCATTCCCTGCACAACCCCCAGTCTGTGGTGTGTGACTCTGACACTCCCTTGGCCATCCCTTCCCTAATCTGCTGTGTTTCCAGCTGCTCTCACCACTCTGAAAATGTGTCTTATTCCTACAAATTGCTTTCCCAGGAGGCTTCCCATGAATATGCATTTTCCCTGCTGTCCCTCACTTACATCAAGGATATCTCCATCCAGCCCTCCCCAGACCTCTTGTTAATTCTTCCCTGATAACTCCATTGCTAATATGCATTTATGTCTCAGCAGAGCAGGGTAACATGTGGGCAAAAGTCAGGGGGAATTTGCATCCTGCTGAATTTATCCCTGCCCTGATGGGAAGCCCTTCCCCTCAGGGCTGCGCTGGTCCCCGTGAGTGGAGTGGGGGACAACTGGAATGTGCCAGTGTGATCCTAAATATTCCCCTGGGCGCCGTTTCCTTCTCAGTGCAAAATTCAGGAGAAACAATAAAAATATCTGGTGGCATTAAAGAAACCTGAAGCCCGGCTTGGGTTAATTCTATCTTTGCTGCAGTGGTTTGGGGACTGTGGGAATTATGTGGTGTCTTTGCCTCCTTCCCCTCACCCCCTGCTGCCTGGTGGGAGTGTGTCTGGAAAGGATGAACAGGCCTGCAAGAAGGTGGGAGAGGGACTGGGGACAAGGGATGGAGGGACAGGACACAGGGAATGGCTTCCCACTGACAGAGGGGAGGGAGAGATGGGATATTGGGAAGGAATTGTTGGCTGTGAGGGTGGGGAGGCCCTGGCACAGGTTGCCCAGAGAAGCTGTGGCTGCCCCTGGATCCCTGGAAGTGTCCAAGGCCAGGTTGGAGCACCCTGGGCTAGTGGAAGGTGTCCCTGCTCATGGCAGGGGGTGGATCCAGATGAGCTTTAAGGTCTCTCTCAACCCAAACCATTCCATGATTCCATGACTGGGGTCACCTGAGAGTGACTGGAAAGTCATGACTTCCATCCATCAGCAGCGACAAACACTGAGGAGGAGCACTGTGTGATCTCCAGCTGAGTTCCATGAGCCATCAGAAGGGAAACAGTAAACATTATATTTTTTTGTATTTTGTTTTAATTTAAGCACTGCGGGAGGCCCAGGCCAGGCTGGGTGCTGGAGGAAGGACCTGGAGCACCCAATGCCCGCAGCGGGCTGGTGACATCTCCCCTCTGCTGCTGCACAGGGTGGGTGACTCCAGCTCTGCAGGGAGGGGGGAATTTGCCAAGCAAGTGTTGGCACCTCTGTTTTTCCACCCTTTGCTTGCTGGAGCCCATCCCCAGCATGAAAAACAAACCCCCAACTTGAAGCAAGCCCTCAGTTTGAAGCCCTGCTCTAAGTGCTGGCAGGAGGCAAAGTTTGGGGGTGTGCTCATTCCAAAGGGTCTGGGAGTGTTTGGCACCTCAGTAAAGTCAGGTCCTGATCTGTGGTGGGAGATGAAGAGCAATGAATGGGAACCATTTGGTTTCTGAGGGCCTAGAGCTTCCCGAGGGCAGGAATACAAATCCCTCCTCTCCCTTCGCGGCAGGTTTTTGTGCTCTGGTGAAGAGGCACCATGTGCCTGTCCATGAAGGTTGAACATCTGCACAGTCTGATGCAACTCCCCACGCTGCCAAAGACCTACTTAGAAAGCGTGTTTGGAGCTGCATTATCATTATTTATACATTTGCCGGAGAAACAGAGATGATCTCTCTTGCAAATGGCCTAAAGAATGTGTTTTATTTTCGGGGAAGCAGGGCCATAAATAGCCCCCATTACGGTGAGATGGTGTAAGTAGGGCTGAGATAAGGCTTGCTTGGAGCTGGTTTTTCTGGGGAGCTTGTGCAGAGATCAATTATGCTCCTGTTTTCTCTTAAAAAAAACCCAAAAAACCCACAATGAAATGTGGCCTGGGGGGTGATTTGGCTCTGGGCCTGAAACTCTTCATATCCGAGGACACGAGAGGCTCCTCAGGGTGGAACAGGCTTGAAATGTGAGGCTGCAGATCAGCTCTTGTCAGCTCAGAAGGGCCATGCTGGGTGTGCTCAGAGACAAGGAGAGCCTGTGGGGTTCAGGGGACGGTGACAGCTCGTGGTGTGTCACACCAGGGACTCGCCCCTGCAACACCAACCCCACCAGCTGTGCCTCAGGACCTGCCAAATCCTGCTAAATCCAGGGCACTGATGCTATTGGGGTGTTTTTCTCTGCCTTTGCTGGTTTGTGTCTCCCAAAAAGTGCAAAATGCTTGGCAATGTGATGGCATGAGCGCTCTCCTGGGTCAGTGGGTGTGGCCTGTGGGGTTTATATCCATGTGGGACATCCCTCGGCCTCTAAACCAGTCTAGAGAAGCCCATGAACTGCTCTGGGTGAAGACTAGTGAGGAATTTGGGGTGAAAGTCTGTAAGAAGAGGAGAGGCTTTGCTGAGACAGATCTGCCCCAGTGCCCTGAGCCCAGCAGGGCCACAGGGGCAGGGAACAGGTTGAGGACATGAAAAATTCATCCAGGAACCACTGGGTAAAGGCATGGACTGAAGGGGGCTTCCAGATGCTGCGGGGCAGGGGGATTTTCCTGCCCTCCGCATGGCTGAAGGGGATCAGCATCACATGGGAGCAGAGGGATATTTCTTCTAGGGTCAGACAGGACTCCCAGTTGTCAAATCATTTGTATTCCCAACCAAGGCATCAGAAATGAATAAAGTCACCCATTTCAAATCACCTCTTCACCCCCACGCTCAGAGAGACTTCAGATTTTTCAACTGAATCTCTTCTCTAAGAGTTTTCATAATCCCAACATCATCGTGACATTTAGTGCTGGGCTGAGCCGAGGAGCAGAGGGTGTAAATACAGAGGGGGAAAGGGAACCATTTAATTAAATTACCTCTATTTGTCAGGTGTCAGGAGCACACCAGCATCAGTGGGATGTGAGCAGCAGTGGTGATGTGAGCAGCAACGTTGGCCTCATCCTGTGGTGGGAGCAGAGCTATTTTTAGCCTGATTAGTCCTACTTTAGATTTTAACCCAGTTACCAGATGTAGATAAAAACAAAGGGAGCAGGATCCTGTGCCTGCAGTGATGTCCTCGGGCTCAGGCTGCTTCCAGGAGCAAATGGAATGTGCTGAGCAGAGAACAGGGCAGGGCATAAGGAGATTGGATTTGTTTTAATGGTTTTCTATAAATACCCTGTCTGGCTGCTAAATTGAAGTGATTATTCCTGTGCTGGCCCCCAAAACCTTCAGCTGGCCCCTTCTACCCAAGGCAAGGAGGGGTGTCTGTGGATGGGCAGTGCTGATGTTCCATGGAATGTGTTTCTGTGCCATTTCGGGCTGCTCCTGCTGGGATTTGGGTTTGGGTGACTAATTTGTGTGAGTTTGGAGCATGTAGAACTTCAGGGACTTTGGTGGTTCCCCAAGGAATTCTGGGCCTTCTCAATGAGCTTCATCTTTCAGTTGTTTCAGTGAAGGTTGCGTGGCTGCCTCTTGCCAGAGCAGGTCAGAGGATGTTCATGCTGGCAGCTTCCCAAAACATTATCTGGGAGCAGCAGAGAATGGTTTGGGTTGGAAGGGGACCTTGAAGATCATCTCATTCCACCCCCTGCCATGGGCAGCAACACCTTCAACCAGCCCAGGTTGCTCCAACCTGGCCTTGGACACTTCCAGGGATCCAGGGGCAGCCACAGCTTCTCTGGACAACCTGTGCCAGGGCCTCCCCACCCTCACAGGGAAGGATTTCTTCCTAATATCTAATCTAAGCCTTCTCTCTTTCAATTTTAACCCATTTGTCATTGTCCTGCCACTCCAGGCCCTGGTAAATAGTCGTGCCTCCTCTCTCCTGGAAGTTCCTTTCAGGTCCAGGAAGCCACAATGAGGTCACCCCAAAGCTTCTCTTCTCCAGGCTGAACAATCCCAACTCTCTCCCCTTTCCTCCCAGCAGAGCTGCTCCATCCCTCTGATCATCCTGGTGCTTTCTCTGGGCTCTCTCCAGCAGCTCCATGTCCTCCCTGTGCTGTTCCCAGGGCTGGAGGCAGCTCTGCAGTGGGGGCTCACCTGAGGGGCAGAATCCCCTCCGCTGACCTCCTGGCCATCCTTATTTTGATGCACTTGCCTCCCCAGGGGCTGCTGGAATGGGGTCTAAAGGCCGCAGCAGATGTGACCTGGCTGCCCAAACACCAAGGAAAAGCAAAATGCTCCCAGACCTAGGGAAGGAAAAGGCTGTGCCCGTCACTCTGCTGCTCCTTATGCCTTCAGACAGAGGCTGTCAGGGCTCATCAACGTCCCCTCCCAGCACAGGGCCCTGACAGGGCTGTGGAGAGGCTTCTGCTGCCCCTTCAGGGAGGGCTGTGCCCAGGGAAGCCCCCACACCCCACACCTGAGACCTTGCCAGGCCCAGAGCAGGGCTCTGCTGCTCACCCAGAGGAGATGGGGAGGATTCCCGGGAATCCTTGTGTCTCCATCCCTCTGGAGGGAAGCTGGAAGGAGCACCATGGAGGGGAGAAGAACGTGGCCCTCATTAGACCCAATTAAACGAACAGCTGAATAATGAACATTTACCTGCCCGCAGAGCAGGTGAATCTCTGCGTGACCTCACATCTTGCCTTGTGTGTCCCTGCCTCAGTTTCCTTATCTGTTAAAGGCATTTGAGAGAATTTAAGGGAATATGGAATGAGGAAAAATATAATTTCCTGTAATAGGAGCTGACCAATTTGGAGCTGACCAATTTCCCCCAACAGGAACTCCAAAAGTTGGCTTTTACAGGAGAGTCTGCAATAATCCTCTTCCACCAAAAAGCTGTCATTGTTTTCCCTTTTCTTATTAAAAATATAAAGTGGGTCACAGGAAGACCATCAGCTGCTGGAATGAGGCCACAATTCCTGCAGGTTTCGATCCCTTCCCTCTCTCTGCTTGTCACCCTTTCCATTGGAAGAAGGGAGGAAGGAGAGGAATGAGAGCAGGGATGGGCTGGTGGGAATGTTTTGTTTCATTTTCCCACATGCCCTCAGATATAGTGATTAAAAGAACATGCAAACCACAAGCTTTTCTTCGAAATAAACCCTGTTTTTCATCAAAAAACCTTGACTTTGATGGAGAACTTCCCTCTGGTTTCCATCACCACTCTGCTGGGTTCACATTTGGGTAACGGTGTTACTTCTGCTTCCTTTTCCATGTGCTTCTTCCCTCCTGGAAGCAACCAAATGGCATCAAAGTGGCTGCTCCCCCTGGCCAGTGGCTGGGCTGGGGTGGGACTGGCACCAACTGCTTCCAAAAGGGACGTGAAACGCATCCCACTGCATCCATAAGTCCAGGCAGATGGGGAACGTTGTGCCCTGTGCTCCTCCGTGAGCTCCATCCCCGGTTCTCCCACAGGGAAGGTGGTGGCGTGACTGGAATCAGGTGTTGGATGTGGGATAAGCTCCTTGTTAGACACCAGGTCAGTGATTGTTGGGTCAGAACCACCCTTGGGGGGTGGAAGTGGGGGGAGAAGGGATGGGGGAACCTCATGGAGGTGGGGTGGGACTGGATTCCTCATGCCACGCCCTGGAGCCACATGGGGAAGGCCTGGAACAGCTGCCAGTCACAAACAGTCTGGGAAAACTGTAACAGCCCCAGCTCCTGGAGCCCCTCACCCAGCATGTCATGAGGGCACTGCCCTATAACACCCCCGGCTCCTGCAGCCCCTCACTCAGGAGGGACAGTGATGACACTGCCCTATAACACCCCACAGCTCACAGGGACATGAGAACACTGCCCTATAACACCCCACAGCTCACAGGGACATGAGAACACTGCTCTATAACACCCCACAGCTCACAGGGACATGAGAACACTGCCCTGTAACACCCCACAGCTCACAGGGACATGAGGACACTGCCATATAACATCCCACACCTCCTGCAGCCCCTCACAGGGACAGTGAGGACACTGCCCTATAACACCCCACAGCTCCTGAGGGACAGTGAGGACACTGCCCTATAACACCCCACAGCTCCTGCAGCCCCTGACCCAGCTCAGATGGGCAGGGACAGTGAGGACACTGCCCCTCAGCCTGGCCTGGACCCCCAGTGTGGGTGGCTTTGGGAGCTGGAGAGGTTGGATTTTGACTTAAATGTTGTGGATTAATCTGAGCTGGGTCAGGATTGTGGTGCAACATTTTTGTCCAGCTTGTGTGCCTTGTCCCCTTCTGCCAAGTTCCCTTATTTTCTCCCCTAAATTAATAAAAGTTCCTCTTGGGAACAAGCCTGTGGCTTATTCTCGAGGTATTGAAGATCACTATTTATGTATTTTGAAGTAAAACTCCTGGCTGAGCCCATGGACCTGCAGCTCTGGGGCCAGAGTGTTACACTCCCGAGGAAGGCAGAAGGAGGAGTTGGATGTGGGATAAGCTCCTGAGAAAGGCAGGAGGAGGTTCTCAGGTGAAGACGCAGCCCAGGCAAACCCTGCCCTGACCTGGTGACTCACTTGTGGCACAGAACTCATTAGGACTTAATTAGCCCTGATGAGCAAAACATCTTTGTTTCTTCTCATTGAAGAAAACCCAGGAGCTGAGGGTTGCTGAAAGGCCTCAAGCACAAGCTTCAATATCCAAGGTGTTGCTTCTGGACTCTGTTTTTCTCCTTCTTGACATTTTTTTTTCTTACTCCTTGAGTATTAAATGACCTATTAAATTCACTTTGAAATTACTAATAAGATCATGACTCTCATACTGTCACTGGCACCAGGCTGGGCACTGATGGGATCAGTGCTGATGTTCTCCCTTCTTTCTTTCTTTCTTCTTATTAAAAGCAAGAGGCCAAAAATAAAGGGAAAAAAAAAAAGAAAAAAAAAAAAAAGGAAAAAGAAAAGCCAAATAGTTTTAGATTTAAACCCCATGAAAGCAGTTGTGTTCAGGATTGAAATCTCTCTGCCTGCTGCTGGACACCGTGGAAATGCTCCTGACATCCCAACTCCAGCAGCAGCAGGATCATTCTCTGCAGATTTAGGCTGGATTTTTTTCACTCTCCTTGAATATTAATGGCTCTGGGACACGTCATTCTTTTGGGATCTTTGACTCCTGGCCTGAATTAGGATGTGCTGGGTTTTGGCTGGGTGGTTTTTGGGGTTTCCTTGCAGTGCCATGGGTGGAGCAGCCCAGGTGGGTCTGGGAATGGGGTTTAAAGGGTGGGAAACCTTCAGGCATCCCCCTCAAGGAAATGCATCATCTCCCTCCCCACTCCACAGGTTTGGCCTTGGGATCTCCTGCCAAGGTGGGTCTGGGAATGGGGTTTAAAGGGTGGGAAACCTTCAGGCATCCCCCTCAAGGAAATGCATCATCTCCCTCCTTTCTCCCCAGATTTGGCCTTGGGATCTCCTGCCAAGAGAAAACACATCATTCTTTTGGGATCTTTGGCTCCTGGCCTGAGTTAGGATGTGCTGGGTTTTGGCTGGGTGGTTTTTGGGATTTCTTTGCACTGTTTCTGTGCCAGAGGTGGAACAGCCCAGGTGGGTCTGGGAAGAGGGTTTAAAAGGTGGGAGACCTTCAGGCATCCCCCTTCTCCATATGCCAAAGGAAATCCATCATCTCCCTCCTCTCTCCCCAGATGTGGCCTTGGGATCTCCTGCCAAGAGAAGACACGGGACAAGGCTGTTAAGAAACTATCGGATTTATAATTTTTTAATGTTTGGGTTTTTTTTTTTCCCAGGGGATCTGGGCACCAACACTGTGGCTGAGGCTCCTCAGCCTGACTGATCCAACCCCTGGTGCCTGGGAGATCTCCTAAGGACACACAGATACGCTCCAATTAAGGTTACATAAATTTTTCTGAATTATTTACCCACTGCAGCTCTCCTGGTGCAGGAGAGGAGGCTCCTGCTGAGCTCTCTGAGCTGCNGAGGGTTTAAAAGGTGGGAGACCTTCAGGCATCCCCCTTCTCCATATGCCAAAGGAAATCCATCATCTCCCTCCTCTCTCCCCAGATGTGGCCTCGGGATCTCCTGCCAAGAGAAGACATGGGACAAGGCTGTTAAGAAACTATTGGATTTATAATTTTTTAATGTTTGGGGTTTTTTTTTTCCAGGGGATCTGGGCACCAACACTGTGGCTGAGGCTCCTCAGCCTGACTGATCCAACCCCTGGTGCCTGGGAGATCTCCTAAGGACACACAGATACGCTCCAATTAAGGTTACATAAATTTTTCTGAATTATTTACCCACTGCAGCTCTCCTGGTGCAGGAGAGGAGGCTCCTGCTGAGCTCTCTGAGCTGCCCTTTCTCACCCAGTGGTGTAGCTGTACTTCTCATTTCGGAGAGGGAAGTCCAGAGAGCTGGAAAGATGGGCATCCCTGGAAGTCATTGCATGTCTCTTTGGTTTCCCACGGCTGGCTTGGGGGGTTTGTGCTGTGTTACTCAGGGAGAAGCTCCATCTCCTGCTGGGGCTTGTAGAAATTCAGGATTGTGGAGCCTGTGGTGCTGTGGGTGCAGGATTTAAGTCAGAGCTTAAGGTTTATTAAAAAAAAAAACAACCAAAAGAAATAGCCTTGCTCTGATCATCTCTGTGGGGCTCAGAGAGGAACTTGGATTTTAGTGGTAGGAGATGAGGAGCAAAGGGACTTGCAGCTCCTCTTGGAGCAGAATCCATCTACCCTAGCTCCCTGTCCCTTACCTCTGGGACCAAGCTGTCCCTTCTCCCTGGGACCAGGCTGTATCCCTTCCCCTTGGACCAGGCTGTGTCCCTTCCCCTTGGACCAGGTTGTCCCTCCTCCTTGGGCCGGGCTGTGTCCTCTCCCCCTTGGATCAGGGTGTCCCTTCTCCCCTGGGACCAGGCTGTCCCTTCTCCTTGGACCAGGCTCTCCATTCCCCTTGGACCAGGCTGTGTCCCTTCCCCTTGGACCAGGTTGTCCCTC
Source organism: Cephalopterus ornatus (assembly GCA_013396775.1). Classification (NCBI taxonomy): domain Eukaryota; kingdom Metazoa; phylum Chordata; class Aves; order Passeriformes; family Cotingidae; genus Cephalopterus; species Cephalopterus ornatus. The sequence continues at coordinate 46,419 of VZRE01004712.1, read as the reverse complement.
CTCCTTGGGCCGGGCTGTGTCCTCTCCCCCTTGGATCAGGGTGTCCCTTCTCCCCTGGGACCAGGCTGTCCCTTCTCCTTGGACCAGGCTCTCCATTCCCCTTGGACCAGGCTGTGTCCATTCCCCTGGGACCATGCTCTCCATTCCCCTACCCCAACTACCTCCAACCTTTGTGGTCCCAAAACCTCCTCTCCGACACCAGGACTTTCCCCTGGGTCTCCCTCATCACCGACAGCCAGAGACTCACTAAATTCTCAAAAATGGGCTATTCCACGTCTTTTTTATCCCCTTTTAATTTTCCCTTGTTTCCTGAGGAGTTTAAGCACCACTTGTAATCTCTGGGGGAAGAAAAACCCTGGTGTAGAAGAAGAAACCCCGCAGATCCACCCAGCTCGTGGTTTTCTCTGAGCCTGACAGGTAATTTATGTCCAGGCAGAGTGTGGAGATGTTGCCACGGCAACTCACCTTTCTCATGGAGGCTGCAACCTTAGAAACAGAGCTGACGAAAGGGAGCCAGGGAGGAATTCTGAGAAGTTTTGGAGCAGCTGAGCTGTGTTGGCTCTGTCCTCTCACTGCTGGAACAATCAGGGGCTGATCTGGGGGTTATTTGTCAAAACCATCCTAAGGACAGAGTAAAGATCCTTGTCTGGGCTGAGATGCAGAGATCAGGAGGTCCAATATCAAGTGTTTCAGTCAGTCTGGATTTGGAGAGATGAGTCAGCAGGATGGATGTTTGTCTGCACTGTGTCCTGGGCTCCGTGGAAATACAGGCTTTAGGTTTCCTTCCAAGGAAACCCGGGATGAGATGGTCTGAGTGTGTAAAAGGCTTCTGGAAAGTGGTAACAGTAATCCCAGTAAAAGCCACGTTCATTAGTGCCAAGGAATTCCCCCCAGGCTGCACAAACCTGGAATAAATAGAGATTAAAGTCTTTGTGAGGGCTACAGGTGCCTTGGGCCGGAACCAGGAGAAGGGATGAAGAGGTGCTGGTCAGCTCTGCAGTTCCTGTGCTGCTCTCGGGTCTTCAGTGATTTTTTTAAACACAGAAACATTAGAAAATGGGCTGGGAATTCTCAAGGCATTATATATAAATATAATATATATGAAGCTGCTGCCTGTGGAAGAAGGAAGGAGATCTCAATTCCATTTCTGTGTCTCTCCACTACTTTTTCCTTCCTCCAGCTTGTAAGGACTTGGTGAGGGTGGTGAGGCACTGAAGAGGCTCCCCAGGGCAAACCTGGGGACATGGTTGGACAACACTCCCAGGGACAGGGGGGATTGTTGGGGCGTCTGTGCAGGGCCAGGAGTTGGACTGGATGGTCCTTGGTGGGTCCTTCCAACTCAGGATGTTCTGAGATTCTCTGAGTTCCTGCCTAATTAGGAATTGCAGGCTGGACACTTGGATTTTCTACCCTCAGGGATTTCCCTCTGTGCCTCAGTTTCCCCACCTTGTATGTCCTAATATTTGACCTTGCTCAGGGAGTCATGGCACAGGAACATCCCGTTCCCCAGCAGTGTCCAGGGGAAGGAGCTAAACCCAGGCTGCCATCAGAGGAAGGCCAAGTTCAATCCCTGACTTGACAGGAAGGCTGGTGGAAGGTGTCCCTGCCCATGGCAGGGCATTTGGAATGAGATGATCTTTTATGTCCCTTCCAGCCCAAATTATTCCATGATTCCAGGCCCTTTGGCAGTGATCCCATGGTGGGATGCAGGAGCAGATCCAGCCCCACCAGGCTCTGCCTGCACAAAGCTCAGCTCTGCCCCGGTGGATCCCAGCAAGATCCAAGCCCTCATTTTCTCTCTTAGCATGATGCACCCCCTCAACCCACCTCCTGCCTGTGCTGGGAACCTGCAGCCATGTCCATGCATCCCAAGAAAGGGGAAACGGGTGAGTGTGAACACGATGCTGCTTTTGGGAGTGTGGGAGAAAAGCCAGCAGAGGAAATTGGAGTGGGAGAGATTGGATGGGGTGAAAATGCATGGGAAAGTCAGCAAAGAAGGGACCCTTAGGCTCTATATTCCTTTTTTTGGGGGGGTTGTTTTCTAGGGATGAGAGATCTCTGCTGTCTGAGTTGTTCCTATTGCAGGAGGGATGGAAAGACAAACTCACCTCGGGCCACTCTGGAGATTAAAATACTGGGTAGAGCCTTGAAAAAAAGGAGGAGCCATTCCTGCCTCAGCTGGGGGAACAACAAGAAGGAGAAAAAAAAGCACCCAGAAGGTGGAAAATGTGCTGGTAAACACTAATTGTTCTTTCTCCTTTTGCTTCTTTGCTTTTGAACCTCAGTTTTGTTGCTGAACCGTGCTGAGGATGAGCCCAGAGCAGGCACAGGGTCCTCCTCAGCTCCATCCTGGGCTCCACAGGAATTCACCCCCTGACCTCTGCAGAGCCATTTCACCTCCCTGCCCTGGGGACTTGCCAAGCCCGGTGATGGATTTGAGCTCCCGAAAAAGCTGCAGGGATGAAACGAGTTCTCTAGCAGGGAAAAAACACTCCTTGCCGGAGTGGAGGGAGGACAAAAAAAAAGTCCTAACCCTGCCCTGACCTTCTTTGCAGCCCCTCTCCGGAGTCTGTGGCGCTTCGTGCCCCTGCCACATCCTCTGGGGTCGAGGAGGAGCGCTCTGAGGTCACGCTGAGCTGCTTTTCGCTCTGTAAGCTTTAAATAAGGCTCTGCCCTTCCACACGATTCGGTTTCTTCGCCTGTTAAAAAAAAAACCAGGGACAAAGATTTGGCGTGAATTTGGGATGGATTTGGGATGGATTACCAGCCCTTGTTACACTTCCCTATTTCATGGACAGCCTCGCAAAGATAAAGATCTACTAATGACGGTAATGAGTCACCTACAAAGACCCAGAGAGAGCAGTGAGTTAATGTTTTAACTCTTCTTTGCAGCAGAAAACTCTCTGGAGGCCCTTCAGAGTTAATTGCTGGGAATTAGGGTGACTCTGCACTTCAAACTCATCCATTTCCTGTTGAAAATTACTTCGTTTTTATTTATTTATTTTTTAAAACTTTCATCACCGATTCCAGGGATATTTTCCAGAGAAATTGAAAACTAATGTTCTCATTTCAAATAAACTGCATCAAACTTTGTTTTAGAATTCATTAAATACAGGCTTCTATATGACTGTGGAATAGAAAGGTTAATATTCAGCTGTATATATTTACAGATCTGAATGTATAAATACAGAACCCTATCCATCTTACATGACTTTTTAATATTAAGAATGACATTTTATATAAAAGCACAGCCTGGCAGTGGCAGGACAGAAGGCATTTAATATTGTCACAACACAGGATCTGCTCTGCAGAAGCCCTTCTCAGCTGGTGTTTCCATAACCTGTTCCTAAAAACCTCCAAAAACTGAGATTTTTTTTTCCAATCAACCTGTTTCAGAGCTGTGCAACTATTCCTGTCTTAAATATTCCTTGATGGAGGAAAACCTGTTATTTCTTGTCCTGTCTCCAAAGTCGATGGGTCTTTGCTTTCATCATTTTCCTTTTACACATTTAGGCATGGTTCTCATGTTCCTCTTGCTCAGTTTTCCCTGGATTAGCAGCCCCAGCTCCTCCATTTTTCCCCGCAGAGGGTGGTTGGGCACTGACCAGGCTCCCCAGGGCAGTGGGCACAGCCCCAAGGCTGCCAGAGCTCCAGGAGGGTTTGGACAACGCTCTGAGGGACAGGGTGGGATTTTTGGGGTGTCTGTGCAGGGCCAGGAGTTGGACTTGCTCATTCCTGTGGGTCCTTCCAACTCAGCACATTCTATAATTCTGTTATTTTCCCCCTAAATTGGGTTTTCTTGCTGCTTTCCTCCCCCTCCCTGGGTCCATCCCTGGAGCTCTCAACTTCAGCTTTTAAGAGCTGAACAAACCAAGAAGGTTCCTCCCCTATCTTCCTGTCCATTCCATCGCAGGCTGTCTGCTGCTGCTGACTCTGCAATCCCTGTCACTCCCTGGTTCTCCTCTGCAGAGCAGGAATTGGGCATTTCCTCCCTGAGATTGGATTTCAGTGATCAGGGTCTCCAGCTCTGATAGCATTTCAATTATTGATGCACTACCTTGAGCTAATCACGAGCATCAGCATCTGCAGCTTCCTCCACACCTGACCTGAGTGATCCTCCAGCTCATCATCCAAGTCAGCGCTGAACAAGAACAGCACCAGGTCCAAGGTGGGGCCTGTTCCATGATCCATGATCCAGGAGCTCTCCAGGAGCACAAACTCTGCTGTTCCCAACATCAGCTGTGCTGTCCAAACCCTGCTGACCTGGCTCAGACCCTGCACATTGGAACAGACTCCCAGGCACTGGAAGGGGCTGCCCAGGGAGATCCTTCCAAAGGGAGAAGATCAGGAGAGAAAGTAAAAGCTACTTTGCTGCAAGTCTCTTCCCATCTGGAGAATCCCTGTGTGCGTGGCTGGGCCTGGGATGAAACACCCAGTGCGGAATTTAGCATTTTCCCATGATGGTTCTAAGAGGAAGGTTTCTGAGGGCCAGGGTGACATTTTCTGTCCTCTCCAGAGAAGCCCTGAACTGAAAGCTTGGCCTTTCCAGTTCCAGGCCAGAAGCTCTGACACCATCACTTTTACCAAAGGAGGTTTCTGTCTTCCCAGTGCAGAATCACGTCAGGTTCATAAACCACAGCAGTCCCAAAACGTTGTTTTCCGTCAGCTCCAACTGGGAAGGGCATTCAGTGATTCCTGGGAGGTCTGTGCAAGTTCCTGGGACATTGAGGGGAGCCAGCCCAGGTCCTCTCACAATGCCTGCAGCAGTGTTGGAGCTGCTAAAAGTCCTTTTTTCAGAGGTAGAGCAAGTAAAAGGTACTTTGCTGGAAGTCCCTTCCCATCTGGAGAATCCCTGTGTGTGGGTGGGCCTGGGATGAAACACCTTGGAGCAGCAGGAGGTGCCTTGGTGGGCCTTTGCTGCAGGGAGGATGTTGCAGCAGCACAAAGCTCACCCTGAGATGTTGCTCTGATGGAAAAGGCAGCAGGGAGTACAGAGAGAAAGAGAGACAGACTTTCTGTGCTCCGGGTCAGACTCTTCAGGGCATCTTCCCATTGTCCTCATGGACAGGGATGGTGGATCCCCATCCTTGGAGATGTCCAAGGAATGTGGCACAAGGTGGGGATCAGTCACAGGTTGGAATTGATGATCTAGATCCATCCCACCAGTTCTCTGTGTGGGAATTGTGGATGGGCCTCTGCTCCCAGGGAACAAGGGACAGGAGGAGAGGGAACGGCCTCCGGCTGTGCCAGGGGAGGGGCAGGTTGGACATCAGGGGGAATTTCTCCATGGAAGGGGTGGTCAGGCACTGGAAGGGGCTGCCCAGGGAGGTTTGGAGTCCCCAGCCCTGGAGGTGCCCAGGGAAGGCCTGGCCGTGGCACTCAGTGCTCTGGGCTGGGGACAAGGTGGGCATCGGGCACAGGGGGGACTCGATGACCTTGGAGGGCTTTTCCAACCTTAATAATTCCATGATTCTATGGAATATGGCACTGCCTGTTCCTCTCTGCTGAAGGTGCAGCAGACACTTCTTTGATCTCCCCCTTATTACCAATTTACACACTTACAGACCATTTTCTTGGGGGTATTTTGTGTTCCTTTCATCCTATTTATCTTTTGGTGCCTCAATCTCCCTGCTGGAAATGTCACCTCATCCATGGAGTGTTCTCTCATTCTCATTCCTCACTCAGGGACCTGCCAGCTACCCCCTGCTGCCAATATCTGCCTTGTGGGGCTTGAGCAGGGCACTTGTGGGCAACACCTCCTGAATTGCCTTCTGGTTTGGATTGAAGAAACCCTCCCAAAAATTAGGATTTCTCGTAGGATGGAAATCTTGTTGCTAATCACCCCCTTGGGATTTCTCATAGGATGAAAATCCTGCTGCTGAACAGGGAGTAAAAAAGAAGAGTTTGTCCCTCCTGCTCCCATTCCCAGAGATCTTCCAGTGGCATTTGTGGCTGATTTTAACGAGCCCACGTACCACGAAAGTCAAATGAGTTCTTGAACCGTCAACCTTAATGGGGTTTTGTGTTGTCAGAATAATAGGCAAAGATTATTGCTTATATTATCCTGTGCACATGGATAATGGGAAGGAAATGAGTGCTGAGCCAACCTGCAGGATCGAGTGATCAGAGCGTGGAACAAGCTTGCCATAAAACGAAATACAGTGGTTACAGATGAAACAGCAAGAGGTAATTTTATGACCATTCATAACCTTTGATGCTCTGCAAACTAAGCCAATGATGAGGGTAATGAAACCTCCTCGTGCTCCAAGACGGGAAAAGGGAAGAGGAATGATTTGGTTTTGCCCACTGAACAGCTGGGGAAGCACATTTGGAGTGTTGCTGCCCTTTCTCCAGAGCTGGGACCCAACGGAGAAGGTTCTGGTCAGACCTGGGATTTTACTGCCTGAGACAGTGATTTTTCCGCTGGGCTAAATCCCATAAAAATAAATGGGATGTCTGCTCCATTAAGCTCCTTGATTCCTTGGCCCCAACAGTAATGGGGGTGGGATCTGAAGGGGACACGGCCGAGTTCTCGGGGTTGGTGCATCCCATAAATGTCACACAAACAGGACTCGCTGCCTTTGTTCCTAACACGGCAGCAGCAGCAGGAATTCACCTGCCAAAATTTAAAGGGAAAACTGAGGTCCTGAAGGACTGGTTGAGTTTCATGAAGTGTTTTATTTACTGAAGATACAAAGAGAAGGCAGAACAAGCCCCAAAGAGCACCTGAAAGAAGTGTGAACAGGAGACCACATGTTCTTAAACCCCAGTGGGTGCTTCTGGGATAAGAGCATCCAGATTCCCCACAGGAAATTTAAGTAGATTAAGCTGATTCAGCACAGGGAGCTTAATTTTAAATGTGTTTTGCCATTGAAATCACCCCCATCTTAATCCAGTTTAAGTTGAGCATTAATTTGAAGAGCAGACTTTGTGTGGCAGATACTCACCCTGCAAATTGGCATTACATGAGGTGAGAGCTGTGTTAAGGGGAAACCACCTGATGCCCCCAAAAATAAGGGCCTGTGCCAGCAGATTAAGAGCAAAATGTTTGAGTTTAAATTTGTGATGGTCCATGTGATGTACACTTGGGTTTGCAAAGCCTTTGATTGTCCCCCCTGTGCTGGGCACTGGTGAGGCCACACCTCAGATCCTGGGGGCACTTTTGAGCCACTCAGGACAAGACATTGAGGTGTTGGAAGTGTCCAAGGAAGGGGCAGGAGCAGCAGGAGCAGCTGAGGGAGCTGGAGGGGCTCAGCCTGGAGAAAAGGAGGCTCAGGGGGGACCTTGTGGCTCTGCAACTCCCTGACAGGAGGGGGGAGCCGGGGGGGGTCGGGCTCTGCTCCCAGGGAACAAGGGACGGGAGGAGAGGGAATGGCCTCAAGCTGTGCCAGGGGAGGTTTAGATGGGATATTAGGGAAAATTTCTTCAGCGGAAGGGCTGTCCAGCCCTGGCACAGCTGCCCAGGGCAGTGGAGGAGTCCCCATCCCTGGAGGGGTTTCAAAACCACGTGGATGTGGCCCTTGCGGACATGGGACAGTGCAGGGGGATGTTTGGACTGGATGATTTTAAAGGTCTTTT
>VZRE01004712.1:17868-38346 GCA_013396775.1 Cephalopterus ornatus | reverse complement strand
GAGGGGAGGGGAGGGGAGGGGAGGGGAGGAGTTCCCATCTGTGGAGGTGTCCAAGGAATGACTGGACATGGCACACGGTGGGGATCAGTCGCAGGTTGGACTTGATGATCCCAGAGGTCTTTTCCATCCTCAGTCAGTCTGGGATTCTGCAATAACTCCCTGCAGGAAATGAGTGAAGTTTAGTGGCGTTTCCAGGAGAACAATTGCTGGAATGGAGTGGCTTTGCCTCTGTTCCATGATCAGTGCAATCCTGACATGAAACTGAGCTGAGCCTCTTTGGGTGTTGAAATATTGAATTTATGCCACCAAAATGATTTCTGATTAGGATGAAGTGTAAGAAGTAGATCTGATTAGAGTGAAGGCCTCCAGCAGTTGGGGTGTTTACCCCTGGCTTGGTGCAGAGCTGGGGCCCTGCAGGGCTCCCAGATGTGCTTGGGGTCCCCCCCTTCCCTCTGTGAACCCCACCCTGGCAGGGCAGATGTGCCCTTTGTGAGGAGAAAGAAAGCAGAGATGTCTCAAACAACAACAGGCTGTGGAAAATAACAATAATAAGAATAAAGATCTCTGGGAGAAGGGAGCGAGCTGAGCTCAGAAAATGGGAGTTTAATTAAATGTATCTCCCAAGGGCCCCCGAGCAGGTACAGGCTGAGCAGTTCTTACCCTGCAAGACGGAGCTGCTTTATGAGCTGTGAGTCCCCCTCTGTGTCTGCAGCTGTCAAAGATCCAAAGGAAAGCTCAGAATTGCAGGATTGCTGAGCCAGTGACCTCGGGAAACTGCCCCAGGGCTTGGCAAGGGACCACATGGAGAGACAGGGACAGGGCACTGTGGGGATGCTGCCTGGCGTGAACCTTCTGCCTGGAAAAGAGGAGGTGGAGGAGCTCCATCCAAAGGGTTTGGATGCTTTTTGGTGCTTAAATACCTCAGCACTGCCATTCCAGCCTTTTCAGAGGCAGAGTGGGGCAGACTGGCAGGACGGGGAGTGGAAAAGGCAGCGAAAACAGGGAGAGATCCAGCTGCTCATTCTCTGCTACGGGAACACAGGCACCACCAGCCTTGCTCTGTGCATCCCTAAATCCCCCTGCAGGAGCCAGAGGGAGGGGAAGGGGTTGGCTGGTGGCCGTAAGAGCTGAGATCCTCTGCTCCAAGCACCTCTGGGTTCAGCTGCATCTGCAAAGCCTCCTGCAAACCTGGGGCTGAGGATTTGTAGGAGGAAGGGGGAGCAGGGAATCCTGGAATGGTTTGAGTTGGAAGGGACCTGGAAGATCATCTCATTCCCCCCCCTGCCATGGGCAGGGACACCTTCCACTAGCCCAGGTTGGCCTCCAACCTGGCCTTGGATAGTTCCAGGGATGGGGCAGCCACAGCTTCTCTGGGCAACCTGTGCCAGGGCCTCCCCACCCTCACAGGGAAGGATTTTCTCATAAAATCCCATCTAAACCTTTTCTCTTTAGTTTAATCCCATTCCCCCTTGGCCTGTCACTCTGCCCTTGTCCAAAGTCCCTTTCCAGGAGGGAGGAGAGCCCACCTTACAGGCAGCTCTGATTTCCCTCTGGAATCCAGGTCTCCCTTCCTGGTTTTGCTCATGGTCTGAGCAGCAGCCAGTTGTCCCAGAGATGGGCAAATTTTGGAGTAATTAGTGGAAAGCAGGAGCCAGCACCTTGCTGGGCACGTAGGGATGGGCCCTGGAGATTGGATGTCCTTGTTTTCATTGTCACCTTTGACTTTCGGGGGTCTCAGCCTGTTTGCCAAGAGGATTTGCATGCATCAGCTGAATTTATAGGGCTGAAACCATCTTTCCTTCAGCTGAAGGCAAGAGCCAGTTTTATGCCAGAGACACGCACTCTTCCCTTCCTCCCCTCCCCTCCCCTCCTCCCCTCTTTCCCTGCTTTCCAAGTAAACTGCCTTTATAGCAAGATTCATCCTGTTTAAGTATTAAATAGCAAAGCCATATAAATTAATGGTGCTGTTTTAAACCCTCTGTTAAAGCCAGGCCTATCAGCAGTGACAAATCGTCTCATTATGGGACATTAATTTCTTGTAATTTATTTTAGGGAGTGAAGGTAAATTTATGGTTCCCCTTTTCCCTGGGGCTTGTTGAGACCCAGCTACCAGGTCACAGAGAGGTCACTGAGCCCCAGAAGGACTGAACTCAACATCTCGTCAGGCAAGGGGGGGAAGGGAGGAGAAAATTAATTAGTGCAAGACCAGTAATGAGCCCCCCAATCCCTCCTGTCCCTCACAGTTGCTTCCATCTCCCTGTGCCAGGTGAAACTCGGCAATAATCCCTCCTCTCCCAACAGAAATTGTGTCTGTGCAGCACAACTGTGGGACCTCAGCTCTGGGGGAGGCCCGTTCTAGGACCACCCATCCCCACAGGATCATCCCAAAGTCTCGGGAGGGAAAAGCAGCTCCAGGGAAGCTGCCCAAGGTGATTTTAGTGTCCTCCTGGAATCATCCAGGACTCTTCCCAGGCATCTCCCAGAGTCTTTTCCTCTCGGAGTGAAGCACTCGATATCCCAGGTAGCAGCTCCAGACTCCTCCAGGAAGGTACCTGAGATGATTTTTCTCTTTTCATGGAACCTGCATCTTCCAGGGATCTTCGGGAGACTCCTCCCAGGGACATCCTGGAGTATTTTTGATCCCCTCTAAGGATTTGAGATCCCAGGTTGCAGCCCGAGACTCCTCCAAGGCAGAGACTTGCTCAGCCTGTCTTGTCACAGCACGAACAACAGCACAGGGCAGGACAGAGGATCCAGGCTCCAAAATTCCTGGGAATATTGTTGCCGTATGGGCTGGGCAGGGGGATTCAGGATGACACATGTGGAGCACCAGGCTGGAAATCAGGGCTGGGATGTGTTTCTGAGGAACAGCTCAGCCTGGAATGACTGATTTTCATCAGGACCAGGAGCACCTGACAACCTAAAATATCCCTCTGACCCGTGGGATGAAGGGGAGGGGTGGGAATTCTGCCCTCCCTTTGCTGGCTGTGCAGTTTTCCCAGCTAACACAGCACATTTTCCACTATAAATATTTGTGGAGTAAATAAATTATGCATGAAGGGAATTATTTTTTTTCCCTTAAATCCATTATAAACAGTGTTAGTACATTTGAATCCTTGATGAGCTGGGGACTGCACAAAACTCTTTTAGAGGCTTCTTGACTCCCAAATCAAAAAGTGTGTGGAGGCTGGACCTGATCCACTGAGAGAATAATAGAATTCCAACAAATATTTCTGGGGCATCTCCTGTCCCACAGGGCTGATAGGATGATTTATATCTTCACACTTGGATATTTAGATCCAGGCCTGCAGATCCCAGATGAGTGTGGTCAGTCATGAGCTGTCTTTTTTTGGGGGGATTGGGAAAGGGAAGTTTTATTTACAGGTTTATTATGTGACTGGTTTATTGGGCTTGCAGGTTGGGCTGGCCCTTCAGAAAGGGGGTTTTCCCATCCCAAAGGAGAGCTCAAGAAACCAGGGAAGAGAGTTTGGCATTTGGAAAGATGTTTGTGGAAGGAATGCACAGAGAAATTGGATCAGAGAATCCCAGAATGTGCTGAGCTGGAAGGGACCCCCAAGGCCCATCCAGTCCAACCCTCAGCCCTGCACAGGCCCAGCCCCAAGAGTCACCCCATGTGCCCCAGAGGATCAGCCAAAGCCTCCTGGAGCTCTGGCAGCCTTGGGGCTGTGCCCACTGCCCTGGGGAGCCTGGGCAGTGCCCAACCACCCTCTGGGGGAAGAACCTTTCCCTGAGATCCAACCTGACCCTGCCCTGACACAGCTCCAGGCCATTCCCTGGGTGCTGTCCCTGGTCCCCCCAGAGCAGAGCTCTGCCCTCAGTCTCCTCCAGCTGAACAAACCAAGTGCCCTCAGCTGCTCCTCATGTTTTCCGTATGCTGTATTAAGGAAAAACCTTTTCCTGGTGGAATCCTGCACAGGCAGCACAGGGGCAGGGGGGATTTCTGTTTTCAAACGTAAGAACAGCTCCTCTCACCATCTCATCCCCAGAGACTCCCCCTGCTCAAACATCATTTCCCTGGCCTGAAGGATCCAGGATATTGGCTGATACTTGCACCACTGACCTCCAGCACTCCCCTCCCTCCAAGGGAGGATGTTCCTGCTCTTGGGACTGGAAGGAGGTGCTCCTAGCTGGAGCAGCTGCACCTGGAAGTGACTGCAGGGCGTGAAATGACATTTTGCCTGCAGTGAAGTGTGAGCAGCGAGGCCTGAGCTGCCTTTTAAAGAAAGAAAGGGAGACAAAGTGCCCCCAGCACGAACACAGTGACTGGAGGAGAGCGCTTCGCACATCACTGCTCCAAAACCTGCTGCCAGGAGAGGGAATTTCCCCTGCAGTCACCTTCTGCTGCGTTGGATGGAGCTGGAGACACGGCCCCTTGGGTGCCATCAGAGCAGAGCTGGGGGCTCCTGCTCAGGGAGCAGAAAGAGCCCAAGGAGCCCAAAGAGCCCAAAGAGCCACTGCCCTCACAGCAACAAACACTTCAGCTCGGGGTGACAGCAGGGCTCAGGCTCTGCCCCACAGCACAGACATGACAAGGGACACGTTTGGGGACATGGCTGGGGACACAAATGGGGACATGGGTGAGGACAGGGCTGGGAACATGGCTGGGGACATGGGTAGGGACATAAATGGGGACATGGCTGGGGACACGGGTGAGGACAGGGCTGGGAACATGGCTGGGGACACAAGTAGGGACATGGGTGGTGACATGGGTGGGGACACGGATGGGGACATGGCTGGGGACAAATATGGGGACAGAAGTGGCGGCATTGGTGGGGACATGGCCGGGGACAGGGGTTGGGGGCACGAATGAGAACACAGCTGGGGGTGTATCTGGGGACACAGGTGGGGACGTGACTGGGAACACAGAAGAGGACGTGGCTGGAGACACGAATGGGGACATGGATGGGGACATAAATGAGGACATAGGTGGAGGCACAGCTGGGGACACGGCTGGGGACGTGGCTGGGGACAGGGCTGTCCTGTCACTGGTCACCACAGAGGAGAGGTTTCCAAGCTTTCCTTTGTTCCCAGGAGCTTGCTGTGGGATGAAATCCATCTCCATTGCCCAGTGACACAGGGGGATGAGATTTGGCTGTGCTGTGACATCTCCCACCCGTGAGGGCCCAGCGGGGCAGAGCCCAGCCCACACTCAGAGCTGCTGTCCTGGTGGGTTTTTTGGGATCCCAATCAATTCCAGTCATTGCTTGTCCACCAAACACCTCTCTGTTGAATTGCTGAGCTTTTAAAATACGTGTCAGCTGTTATTTTGTCAGAGGAGAAAAGAAAACGACGACTCTGTGCTCGTGACAGGGGACACCTGGAGAAAGGGCTGGCTTTGGCTTCTTGGCTTTTCTAGGCTGGGCTTTATATAGCTGTCCTCAGAGCCACAGCAGCTGAACCAGGAAACCTGTGCCAGAGACTCCACACCTTCAACCCTTCAGTCACCCCTTGGCACTGCAGTTGCCTCCTTTCCATGTGGGAAAGGAACTGCTGAGAAGATCATGACAAAATAAATGAAGAAAGAATGTGGCTGTGAGCAACATCAAATGGGAGCAGTTTGGGTGGGGATCTGATGGGAGGCAGCGGTGCATGGAGCACTCTCTGCTATTTAAAATCTATCGTTGCACCGTTGGGGATGGAAGTTTTCCGGCTCAGGAATGACAAGGAGAGCCTGGAGCTGCTGCATTTCAGCCCCCCTCAGCTGGATGTTATTCCACAAGTCCCAGTGTTCCCGTGCCTCAGTTTTCCCAGCACAGCAGGGATAGTCAGGGTGTTTCACCTTGGTCCCTGCTCCAGGGTCAGGGATGGAAAAGGCACTTTAAGAGCTCTTTCCTCGCTGACTCCAGCCCTGACCTTTCCAGGACACTTCCAGACAGCAAAATGCCTCTCCCTGTCGGGGTCACTCTGGGCTGTGAAACCCCAGAACAGGCTTTTTTACCTTCCAGCCAAAGGGAGGGGACAGACAAACAAAAATGCCCTTTAATCTGACTCCTGCCCCAAGCTGGAGACTGTTCTGCATGACAGATCCCACACCAGCATCCTCTGGGAGCTTTCCCATTCCCTAATCCCTGACAAGTCCAGAGGTCCTGACCCAGGAGCCTTATATCCTGAGGGGCCAACCCTTGTGTGACAGGTCTGGGACCCCGAGAGCATGGAAATTCTGGGATGTGCCAGATGTTACAGGCACTGGGGGGGGAACAAACAAGACCTTGGCTAAATTTAACCCAGTTCATGACTCAGGGGAAATCCCAGGGCTGGAATTACTGACGGGGATAATTGATGTTAATCCCGGTCACGTTGTCGAGCCCAAAGACTCAGTGACCAGCTGGGACCAGTATCAGAATGCTCTCATCCGAACTGGTGGGACAAGGCAGAGCAGAGGGGAAGCATCCGGGGACTTTCCAGCTTCCAAGAGTTTTTATGCACAGCAAAAACTTGGGAATATCTCAAAGTGAAGGAGCAGCTTGGTTTCTCAAGCTGGAAATTAGGTTGGTGCCTCAGCCAGGGAACTGCAGGGAGAACCTGGCACCATCCTTGTGGGTCTTGCCTCCTCCAGTGGAAAATCATCCAACCTGGGAGAGCTGGAAAGCTCCCAGATGGAAATCTTGGTGCACCAAGAGCCTTGGAGAGGAGCACAGGGAGCTCCAGAGCTGGTTGGGAATTGATGCTGAGGGTTTGGGAGCTAATCAGGAGGGGGGTCCAGAGGAGCAGGCTCAGACCTCCAGAGTCCCTCCAGATGCCCTTGGAAGTCTCAGCTTTGCTCTGGAAATCTGGAGCAGGCTTTTCACAGGATTAATTGCTCCCCTCAGAACCATCGGAGCCGTTTCCTCTCTGATTTTTTGCTTCTTTGCTGCTTCATTTTTTTAGTTTCCGGGTTCTTGCCATGAGCTGAGGTTTGAAAGCAAACCCCAAGTCATTTTTTGGGGGGCATTTTATCCGTCTGCCTCACTTGTGCCTGTCCAAATTCCTTCTCCTGAGCAGGGGGACATCGATGTGCTCCATGCCAAGCACACCATTAAAAAAAATCACCTCCAAATAGCAAAAAATACTCCAGATTTCCCCAAATCCACACGATTTCCCCCAAGTTCCATCAAAACGTTACCGAAATCCACACAAAATACCCCAAAAAAACACTGAAATTCACCCCAAACACCTCAAAATCCACCCAAATCCCATCAAAATCTCAGGAAAATACACTCAAACCACCAAAATCCATCAAAATTCCCCTCCAGTTCATGGAAATCACCCCAGAATTCCCAAATTGTTCAAAATTTCCCACTAAACACCCCAAATTCAATGAAAATAGCCCCATATCCCATTAAAATAGCTCAAAATCACACCAAAATCCCCCAAAATACATCTAAAGCACTCCTAGATCTCCCCAAATCTCCCAGAATTTCCCCAAACCCCACAAAATATTCCTAAACCCACAAAACCGCCTTCAAAAATTCCCAAGTTCCATCTAATCCACCCAAAATAACACGCAAAACACACCCAACCCCCCAAATCATCCCCAAATCCTCCAAAACCCCCAAATCCCGTCAAAATACCCCGAATATCCCAAAATGTCCTCGAAGTCCATCCAAATCCCTGAAAATCCCATCCAAATAGCCCCAAAGGCCATGAAAAGCCACCAAAGTCCCCCCAAATCCATCAAAAGCCACCCAAAATGCCTCCAAATCCACCCAAAGCCCCATTAAATTCCCCCAAAATGCACCAAAATACCTCCAAACCCACCCACATCCCCAAATATCCCAAAATTCCCCGTAAAAATCTTGGATTTGACCCTCAAAGCGGGGATTTGTTTCCTAAAAATCCCATTTGGTGCCTAAAAATTGCGAGTTTTTATCTTAAATTCCAGGTGAGTCCCAGGTATCTAAGGCCATACAGATATTTAAGGTTGGATCTGCAGCTGAAGTGAATCAAAGCATCCTGAAACCACTTTAAAATTCAGATTTTACCCACAAACCTGCTTTTAAGCCTATTCTGAAGTTGCCTGAATATTTGGGGGTGTTTTCTGTATGAACAAAAGCTCCAGCTCAAGGTTTAACTTGAGCCTTACCCTTCCATGGAGTTACCTTCAAAAATAAAACCCACCCCAAAACAACCAAAAAAGCAGCATAATTTAGCTGGAAACGGGTGGGATTTGGAGGTGGGATTCACGTGGTTTGCAAAAATCATTCAATTCCGTGATCTCCTTCAAAAATTAGTAGATATTCCCAATTTATAAAGCTCTGGCTGAAATCTCTAATTTCTCAAATGCTCTTCTGCAGAATTAAAAAGAAGAGCTGTTGATTCCAAGGGACACTTGGCCGTCATTGATCCCACTTTACTGACGGTGGAAAGGTGGGGAAAACATCCCCAAACCACCCAAAAAATAAGCTGGAATGCTTGAACACAAAGCACTCAGGCACAAAAACCTCACATTGTGGGGTGCTGGAAAAGCAGCACTAAATGAGAAAGTTTCCACCAGCAAGGAACAAAACATCCCATTTTTCACAGAAGTGGTTCCAACTGCTTAAAAATAAAGGGAAAAAATAGAAGGAAGTCAAGCATCACTCCTGCTTAAAAGGAGTTTTTTTATTAAATGGAATATAAAATATTGTGGGATGATAGAAAAATTATTCATTTCCCGTTGTTTTGGTTGCTCAGCAAAGTGGGTTCTGGGTTTGGTGAGGGCTCCTCATCTTGGGGGGATGAGCTGAGTCCCGTGTGTTTGCTTGGTATTCATCTGTAATCATGATAATAAATAATAAATAATAATAAATAATAAATAATAAGAAATAATACAGAATATATGAAAGAATAAGAAAGAATAGGAAATAATAAGAAATAACAAGAAATAATAAGAAATAATAAAAAATAATAAGAAATATCTTCACTGAAAAGTTCTTTGCAAGTTGAAGGACTTTTCCAAATTGAGGGGGGAAAAGGCCCCCAAATTCTATGGTTGGATGTAATAGAGGAAAAGGAATTCAAATACAGAGCTGGATAATCCTCAGTCCCTCTCTGGAAATTTAAGGGAACTGAACTGGGATATCGGAATTATGGGTGTTGTGAAATTCAGAGCCAAAAAAGGCAGTTTAATTTGTCTGCTGTGAAAATGTTCACAACAATTTCCGCCAAAACATTTCTTTCAGGGCTGTGATGGATTTGTGGAGACTCTTTTAGGGAGAAACTTCAAAAAACAAAAGACACCCTTCAAAAAAACCCCTCCAACACCGAATTAAGAGGCCGACTGTCCAACCTCCTCTGTGCTCTCCTTGGAAGAGGAGCACATTCCTTACGGCTTTGAGTGTCCCAGCAGCAGGAAAACAGCCTGGGATCATCTGGAATAAACAGGATCTCATCTCCTGCCGGGCGGTAATTACAGGTTGAGCTCCCACATTGCTGGGCAGGAGCTGCCCTGGGTGGATTTCGGGATTTCCGGGGCTGCAGACACCACTGGATCTCCTGCTAATCCCTTCTGGTGTTTAATTGCCTTCCCGCCTGAGACCTTGCTCTGCTGGGACCCTCTGCCCGGGGTCCCTTGGCAGGGCACTTTGGGGATGTGCTGCCGGGGGATTCAGGCTGCTGGGAGTTTGGGATGGTGGGGATTGCTGGGATTCCCAAATGTAGATGTCTGAACATGGGCACCTACATATCTTTATCACAAAATGTGCTGAGCTGGAAGGGACCCCCAAGGCCCATCCAGTCCAACCCTCAGCCCTGCACAGGCCCAGCCCCAAGAGTCACCCCATGTGCCCCAGAGGATCAGCCAAAGCCTCCTGGAGCTCTGGCAGCCTTGGGGCTGTGCCCACTGCCCTGGGGAGCCTGGGCAGTGCCCAACCACCCTCTGGGGGAAGAACCTTTCCCTGAGATCCAACCTGCCCCTGCCCTGACACAGCTCCAGGCCATTCCCTGGGTGCTGTCCCTGGTCCCCCCAGAGCAGAGCTCAGTCCTGCCCCTCCTCTGCCCCTGCCCAGGCAGTTGGAACTGCAGTGAGCTCTCTGATCAGTGCAGACTTCTCAGTATCACCCCTGGACTCTGTTTTCTCTCTCTAACTGATTTTACCAAGACTGTGGGCATTTTGATGTTTGAAAATCCCATTCTGCTGTCACAGCCCCTTGTGCCACCCTGCAGTTCTCAGGTTGGCCACACCTGCCCCACAAGGGTTTGGGCATCATTCCCATGTTAAACCTTTTATTTAAACTGGTGACCAGGGACAGCACCCAGGGAATGGCCTGGAGCTGTGCCAGGGCAGGGGCAGGTTGGATCTCAGGGAAAGGTTCTTCCCCCAGAGGGTGGTTGGGCACTGACCAGGCTCCCCAGGGCAGTGGGCACAGCCCCAAGGCTGCCAGAGCTCCAGGAGACTTTGGACAACGCACCCAGGGACAGGGGGGGATTGTTGGGGTGTCTGTGCAGGGCTGAGGGTTGGGATGGATGGTCCTTGGAGGTCCCTTCCCACTCAGGAGATTCTGATTCCTGGATTTCAGTAAACCCCAGCAAATGCTCCTGGCACAGAAGATGAAAGACCAGTAACCAGAGTCAAAATATTATCTGGCTTTAATGGTCCCTTAAAAATGTTTCTGTGACAAAGCCTCCTCACCTTCCCCAGTTTATGCCCATGAAGCCCCATTAAAGAGCAGCCTTTCCTTGCTTTTTAATTCCTGGAATGCTGAGCCATGTGTGATTTCTTTTTCCTTTTGTTTTTTTTTTTTTTTTTTTTCATTTTTTTTCAGGCTCTAATGTATCATTATCAGATTATTATGCTAATTTATACCACAAAGAAATTAAAGCATTTGCTGTGGCATTAAGTTATTACTTTAGATATAAATCCCTCGTGGCAACACGTAGTAACTCTCCTTTTTCATGCCAAGCTCAAGATGGATAAATTTGATTTAGTTTGGGCTGACCAAGGAGCAACAGGTCTCACACCCTGGGGTGAACCTGGGAGCTGGAAAACTCCTGGCTCACCTTCAAGGGAGTGAAGGTTCCCTGGAAAAATAGTTCAAAAGGGGGTTTCAAAGGAGATTTCTGGCTCCAGGCGTGTCTGGGCTGGAGGGCAGGTAGAAACCACCCTCACTGCTGAGCTCCACAGGGCTCCAAAACCCCTTTCAAGTCCTCAGCACTAAAGACAAAAATTGCTCCTAAGCGCTCTCAAAATGGGCTGCTGTCATAATTGGAACATCTCAAAGGAAAAAATACTGATTGCAAAGAGGTTTTCACCCAGGAAAGCAGAAAAAAAATGAGTATTTCCCCCTTTTTTCATTTCTCTCCCAAAACATATAGACATTCTTTTAACATTAGTCAAACATTTGCTGTCCTGAGCTAAATCCCATTCTTATTAAAACTGAGACTTTAGGCTGGATCCTAGAATAGACCTGGCCAGGTACAAGATAATATTTCCACTATGTGACAGCAGCATTTTTAGAAACTTTCTCCTCCTCGGGGGAATTTTTAAATCTGGACTATTTGGTTTTGGATTTGGACTGAAAAAGGAGCTTAAAATGTCAAATTTACCCATGCAAGATAAATTCTGGGTTTCAGCCAGTGCTGATAAATGAGCTGGTTCAGATCTCAGCCCTGAACAGGCTGGTGGGACCATCTGTGAAGATCCGAGCCCAGAGCTGGACATGATGGACAAAAACACCCTTGTGTACAATTTTCAGGGGTTTTTTGAAGCTTTTAAAGTAAGCAAACGGAGGTTTTTAGGTCACTTCCACAGTTAGACCCAGGCAGTGCCTCTGTGTGTGTTATTTTATGAACAAAACAGCTGCAGAATGAACCTGTGCTTGGCCACGGTGTGGGTGGGGTGGAAAGGGCTCTCGGGGTTGGGATGTCACCTTTGTGCAAACCCTCAGGGCCAGAAACATCCCCCTCTTCACCCAAAGGTCTCCAAGTGCTTCACAAACACCAGCAGCTCAATTATCCCTTTGGATCCCACTGGTTTGATGTGAGGAGCAGACACTCAGCTGACAGAGAAGCACGGCCTGCCTAATTACATTCCTGCCTGTCCTTGGGAAGGAGGGACTGGAATTGCTGCTCTCCGCTGGAGGAGGGTCTGGAGCACAGGGGAGAGGCCAGAGGGAGCAAACCTGGTGGTGGAGGTTCTGCATTTAAATTCCTGATTCTCCACCATTAAAGGTGGAGAGGAGGATAAATCTTTATAGACCCCTCCATCCCAGTGGGAGATTTTGTGCCCTGATTCCCACAGAGATCAGGCTCGAATACTTCATGTCCTCAGGGGCAGCAGGCTGGGAGAGGGAGGGGATTGTCCCGCTCTGCTCTGCCCTGGGGCAGCCTCCCCTCAACATTGGGGCAGTTTTGGGGGACACAATGTAGGGAAGGTATTGAGCCATTGGAGAGTGTCCAAAGGAGGGCAAAGAGATGGGGAAGGGCCTGGATTTGAAGCCGTGGGAGGACACTGAGGGCACTTGGTGTGTTCAGCTGGAGCAGAGCAGACTGAGGGGAGAGCTCACTGCAGTTCCAACTGCCTGGGCAGGGGCAGAGGAGGGGCAGGACTGAGCTCTGCTCTGGGGGGACCAGGGACAGCACCCAGGGAATGGCCTGGAGCTGTGTCAGGGCAGGGGCAGGTTGGATCTCAGGACAAGGTTCTTCCCCCAGAGGGTGGTTGGGCACTGCCCAGGCTCCCCAGGGCAGTGGGCACAGCCCCAAGGCTGCCAGAGCTCCAGGAGGCTTTGGCTGATCCTCTGGGGCACATGGGGTGACTCTTGGGGCTGGGCCTGTGCAGGGCTGAGGGTTGGACTGGATGGGCCTTGGGGGTCCCTTCCAGCTCGGCACATTCTGGGATTCTGTGATCCACAGTCATGTCCTCCAGAGCTGAACACTGAGCTTGGAAAACTGATCTTCACAAGCAGGTCAGTGGCAGAGAAATGCAAGAGAGAAGAAGGAGGACTGAACAGAAGATCCCCCAGTCCCAGGCTGACAGGCAGCCACAGGCCAAATACTTTCTCCAAAACAGCTCCTGGGAGCCTCGTTTTCCAACCACTTTTCCACCCAGCAGGGATTGCTGAGCCTGGGAGATAAACACACCAACATCCTTTGAGGGAGGACAGTATTAACCTCAGTAACCCCCGAGCTGTTGGAGCTGCTGAGATCTTCACCCACAGAAGTGCCTTCATTCATGTCTTGCAGAACTTCAAACACCATCCCTGGAAAGTGCTGCTTTCCAGCACCATTCAGCACCAAAAACACCCCCAGCATTCCCATCCACAGCACCAGCCTGTCACCCCTGTCTTTAATTGCTAATTATGTTTTCATTATATTTACAGCATTAAATTTTTTTAGTGATTATCAGCCAAGGGCTGATTTGCATAGGCATTTGGATGAATTATTTTATCAGAAATCAACATGTGCTGCCAGAGTTTGCTCCAGCCTGTGTTTTCCTCAAAGAAAGGAACAGAAGTAGCTAATTGTTTTCAATCCATCAGCCTTGGAAACTGGTGCAGGAAATGACAGCAGCTCTTGGCCAGACATGGAGTGAGCTCCTTGAACTGCAACTTGTTGTGGGGTCTAAAGCAGAGCAGGGACCTGCACCAGGGACTGCCCTTGGTAAGGTCGAGCTGATTGCTGTTGGTGATTGATAGGACAAAGGGGAAGGGTTTTGCACTAAAAGAGGAGAGATTTAGATCAGATATTAGGGATAAATCCCTCCTTATGAGGGTGGGGAGGCCCTGGCACAGGTTGCCCAGAGAAGTTGTGGCTGCCCCTGGATCCCTGGAAGTGTCCAAGGCCAGGCTGGAGCAACCTGGGCTAGTGGGAGGTGTTCCTGCCCATGGCAGGGGGTGGAATGAGATGAACTTTAAGGTCCCTCCCAGCCCAGCCCAGTCTCTGGTTCTATGAAGTTGAATAAGTGAGGGATCTGTGCACATAAAAGACAAATCAAGCCCATGGTCTTAACACAGCACTTCCATGAGGACTCTTTGGGCATCAACTCAGTGGGGAGCGGAGGGCACGGCTCTTCTCATTGTCACTGCTGCCAGCTCCTGTAATGCTGAGCTGGGGACAAATGAACATTTCAGGGGTCCCGCTCCTGGTGGGTTTGTAGCCCCTCTGTGCCTGGGGCTCGTTACCCTGTGCTGCAGAATTGCTCTTATAATCACAGGCTACATTTCTGCTGTGAGCACCAGGCAGGGCCGGGGAGGGTGCACCCTCTGCAGCTTCTTGCAGCTTCTGCCACTGTTTTTTTGGTTTGTTTTCTTTTGTTTTTCATGATGTTACAGGAGATGAGATGGGTGAATGCCAAATCCAGTGTCTGAGGGCTCTCCCCACACCACAGAGCTCTAATCCTCCACCAGCAGGTCTGGGGACACCCTGCCTGTGGCACCTGGTTTGACAGTCCTGCTGGTGCCAGGTGGAGATGGAGCTGGGAATGTCTGCCAAAGGCACAAGGAAAAGCCTTGTCCCATGTGTGCTCACACCATCCTGATGGGGCTGGGAAAGGACGAGGTTGAATTCCAAGGAAAAGTCCCAACAGAGTGGCCAAAGGTGAGTGTCCAAGGTTGAATGAGTCTCTTAAACTCCTTCAAACACCACCCTGATGGGGCTGGGAAAGGAAAAGATGCAATTCCAAGGAAAAGTCCTAACAAAGTGTCGAAGGTGTGGTCTGAGGCTGGATGAATCTCTTGAATTTCTTCAGCTGCAGGGAAGGGAGAGAAATGCAAAAGTCTGTCCCCCTGCCCTTGCCTGTTCCTCCCCCCAGCCTCCCTCTGCACGAGCGGTGCAGCCTCCTGGTGAAGCAGGGAGCTGCTCCAGGGTAAACCCGCAAAAAGCAACTGGTTCTGCCTCAGCAAACCATTTTCCCTGGTGTAATTCACTGCCCAGCTGGAGTTAAATCAGGGTGGGCATAACAATCTGGGCAGCACCGCAGCAGTTGCCCTGTCTCAGGGGTTTGTGAGGCCACGAGAGCCACTGAGGTGCCCTCCCCAACACCCCCTTCTGCACAGGTCCCACCTGCAGTGGGCTGCTCTGAAACCCCTGGGGTTTCTGGGGTCCCACAGGGACCAGAAAAGAGCTGCAAAAGCACGAGCAGGATAAAAGGGTTAAAAAGAGGGAATTCATTTCCTTTTCAGAGAGCGGTAACAAGGAAAGAATGAAGCCGTAAAGTTGACTCTGCAAGCCCCTCCTGCCCTGTGCCAAGGTTCTTTTCTGCTCCCTGCCTGCAAAAGCAGCCCTTTGAGGAGAAGCAGTGCTTGGGGACCACAGATCCTGCCTTCTGGGACCAGAGCCACGGGGGCAGGGGCAGGAATGCTGCCCACACCCTGCAGCTTCAGGAAGCAGCAGCTTGGTGCTCAGGGAGGAGGCAGGGATGGGGGGCATTGTCTGCTGCACTTCCTGGCAAGCCTTCCTCCTCTGGATGCTCCAAGGAGGATTTGGGAAGCCTCAAGTTGCCAGCAAATGTTCTGCCCAGGCCCCACATGGTGCTGTGGGAATGGGATGTGGCAGCTTGGGAGATCAGGGATGCGCCTCAGAGTGCCCTGACAAAGCTGCTGGACAAGTCAATTAGGTTTTATTCCCCTAATTTCGCTTCCAGGCTGGATCCACCAGCTGATTAGTGTCACTTCCCCTCAGTGCCTGGCAGCTCCAGGAGCTGGATTTGAGCTGAAAGTGCAATTGGTGGTGTGGGATCAGGCTCTTGCAGTGTGGGGTGATCACCTGCAAGGACACTGGGGAACGCATAACACAGGAGAGTCCTCCTGGAAGGATCTTCACTGGCAGGCAGTCACTTCCAGCCTGGAATAATGTTTTCTATTAGAAGCAGGATGAGTTGGTCTCCCCCTTCCCAAACCTTCCCTTCTCTCCCCTGCTCTCCCCTTCCCAAACCTTCTCAAACCTTCCCTTCCCTTCAGCACCTCAGCTCCCCTGGTTTGGATTTACTGACTGGATTCCTGATCCAGGAAGCCTCTGATCCAGGCCCCTCTCACCTGGAGGCCCTGCCAGCCAAGCCCCCTCCTTCCCACCAGAGAAGGAATTACCCTGCAGAGAACCAGCTCACTGTTTTTTCTGGCATTGCTTTTTGGCTTCCAGGATTGGATTATAGATTTCCTTTGTTCTTGTGTTGGTTTTTTTCACCTTCCACCTTCTTGGATTGCTAAAAATAACACATTTCCTTCTCATTAGCAGCCAGCAGCTCTGCTTTCATTGTTCTTAGAGGTTCTCCCTGCATTTCTCTGCTGGTTTTGTAAACTTCTGTGCTGGAGTTGAGCATTGGTTGTTCTCTCCCTAATTGTGAGGCAACAAGAAGCCACAGCTCTGCTAAAAGGTTTTATTAAAGGATAAAACCAGCCAGCAAAGAATCTACACAGGCCAATGAAATGGCCCCTCGTGTCCCCGAGCCACCAGCACATGGAGTTACTCTTAAACTGAGATTTTATTTGGAAAAGAAATCAAACTTGACCCACTGCAGCTCATAAAATTAATCAGGCACGATGTGCCCCATGAAGATTTGCCATCCCTACAAGTCAAGAGCTGAAGGAAAATCACCACAGTTGGCTCTTAAAGCCTCCATGACACGGTGGTGTGACACAACACAGCAGTGACACATCCCCTGGCCCGTCACAGAACAGCCAAGGCATCACCAACAGGCTGCTCCTTGCAGGCACCACGTGTGGCACTGCTGGGGGGGGCTCAGCAGCTTTAACGTCCTTGGTGTCCCATGGGTTGGTGCTGCCTGGGACATCCTGGGAGCAGAAGGTCCCTGGGACATGGCCCCAAACCTGCCAGAGCTTAGGCAGGGTTTGGACAACGCTCTGAGGGACAGCGGGGGATTGTTGGGGTGTGTGTGCAGGGCCAGGAGCTGGACTGGATGATCAGATATTAAGCTCTTACAGAGTGTCCAAAGGAGGGCAAAGAGATGGGGAAGGGCCTGGATTTGAAGCCGTGGGAGGACACTGAGGGCACTTGGTGTGTTCAGCTGGAGCAGAGGAGACTGAGGGGAGAGCTCACTGCAGTTCCAACTGCCTGGGCAGGGGCAGAGGAGGGGCAGGACTGAGCTCTGCTCTGGGGGGACCAGGGACAGCACCCAGGGAATGGCCTGGAGCCGTGTCAGGGCAGGGGCAGGTTGGATCTCAGGGAAAGGTTCTTCCCCCAGAGGGTGGCTGGGCACTGACCAGGCTCCCCAGGGCAGTGGGCACAGCCCCAAGGCTGCCAGAGCTCCAGGAGGCTTTGGCTGATCCTCTGGGGCACATGGGGTGACTCTTGGGGCTGGGCCTGTGCAGGGCTGAGGTTGGACTGGATGGGCCTTGGAGGTCCCTTGCAACTCAGCATATTCTGGGATTCCCAAAGGGTTTGTGGCTCCTCCTGTGATGCTGAAGTAGGAGTATGAAGGTTGTGAGCCCATCTATGGTGGAGAAAACACTGGTTAGGACCCTCCTGTGTCTTCTCTCATCCAGGCAAATCCCAGCTCAGCTCCCAGAGCTTTGGAGTAGGCTCTGCCAAGGAGCAGGAGCAGGGAGAGGCAGCCAACCCCAGCCTGGGCAGCTCTTCTGCTGTGCCCGTGATGCTCCTGCAGGGCTGAGCAGATCGTTAGGGAGGCTCTTAATTACCTTCAGCCTCAGATATTTGCATCCTACATGACAATTGTTCTAATTTCAGCCTCCAGCCGTTGGATTCACCAGGTTTTTGGTCTGCTGGATGAAAGTAACTCCCAGTATCAGCTGCATTTCCTCTGTTGGTAATTACAGACCACAGCAAGCTGCTGTTGGACCTTCCCTTCAACAAACCACACACTCCTTCTGTTCAGTTTATTCTTCCAGGGCTGTTTTCTTTTTCCCAGCTCCCAGCTTCTTCTGGCAGCTCCCCTCTGGCTTGAGGGGCAGCCTTTGCCATGGGGGTCTCCAGCACTGAGCCCTGTGGTCTGTGAGGACACTGAGCTGAAAGGTTTGGGGATGTCAATCTCAGCAGCTCCAAGGCACAAGGAAGGGATGTTTCCCACCTCTGGATGATCATTTTTCTTCCATGTATCCCTCTGCTTTGCTGACATGGAGCAGGGAGCAGAGCCAGCTAAGGGAAAAGCATCCAAACTTGAAAGGTTTCCCATTCTGTTGTCCCACTTGGCTTCACCTCTACAAATAAAATGGGGATACAGCAAAATCAGAATGGGATAAGGAAGAACCACATGCAGCAGGGTCTGCTCAGCCCTCTCACGGATGCTCCAGGAGCATCACCTCACCCCCGGCAGGGAAGGCAGGTGGAAATAGGAATTTGTCCTGTGTCATCTCTTCCAGACTAAGATTTAGGGGATGTGGCTGGTGTCAGCAGGAGGCAGGTCCAGCTCAGACCAAAGGAGGAGCTGGGCTGTGGGAATCCTCGCTGCAGGAATCTGCTTCAAGTTTACAACGGGGAAGTGGGAAGTGCACGGAAGGAAACCTTTGTGGAAGGAAACCCATTGAGGGGAAATAACTGCATAGAAAAACCCCTTCTGAGCTGCAAAGGCTGGGGAGGCACTGCAGGAGGGGGGTGGGATATTTGCTGTGCTACATCCCTGCTCTCACAGTCACTGTTGGCCTGTCTGGGACAAGAGAGGGATGTGCAGGTTGACCTGCTCTTGACTTCTCATGGTGCTGGAGAAGCTACTTACCCTTTCATAGAATCAGAGAATCAACCAGGTTGGAAAGGACCTCTGAGATCACCAATCCAACCCCTGATCCACCCCCGCCGTGGTTCCCAGCCCATGGCACTGATGCCACATCCAGTGTCACCTTAAACACCTCCAGGGACGGGGACTCCACCCCCTCCCTGGGCAGCCCATTCCAATGGCTGAGCACTCTCTCTGGAACGAATTTCTTCCTAATATCCAACCCAAACCTCCCCTGGCACAGCTCAAGACCGAGCCCTCTTGTCCTACTGCTGGGTCCTGGGAGAAGAGACCAACCTCCACCTGGTTCCAACCTCCTGTCAGGGAGTTGGAGAGAGTGATGAGGTCTGGCCTGAGCCTCCTCCTCTCCAGGCTGAGCCTCCCCAGCTCCCTCAGCCTCTCCTCACAGCACTTGTGCTCCAGTCCCTTCCCCAGCCTCGTTGCTCTTCTCTGGCCCTGCTCCAGCCCCTCCATGTCCTTCCTGAGCTGAGGGGCCCAGAGCTGGACACAGCACTCGAGGGGTGGCCTCACCAGTGCCGAGTCCAGGGCAAGGATCACTGCCCTGCTCCTGCTGCCACACTGTTCCTGAGCCAGGCCAGGATCCACTGGCCCTCTTGGCCACCTGGGCACACTCTGGCTCATGTTCAGCTTCCTTCTACTCCTTCCCTTCCCAGCCTGGGTTTAGCTCCTTCCCTAATTCCTCTGGAGCAGGTCCCCACGAATTTCAGGCACATCCATCCTACGGGGATCCCGCAGGGGTAGGGATCTCTGTGTGCAGCTCAGCCTGAACGGCCCTCGGAGAGGTGTCACCGCCAGCTGTGATTTTTCGGATCCATCCCTTGGCAGTATTTCCCCCATCTCGAAGTGCAGCAACCTCTCATTTAAATATTTTAACCAGCCAGGCTGGCAAATCTGATCCTTGTCCCTGATGGAGTAGGGAGCAGAGGCAGCCACGGCTGGCAGCTCTAAGTGCTGCCGTCAGTGACGGGCCAGGATTCGTAATTTAATTGTTTTAACGAAGGCAGTTTACAGGCCTTGCTTGAGTGGAAAGAGATGAAAGTTGCCAGCGTGAGGAATGACTTGGGATATCAGTCCGGGCATCTCTGTGGACGAAAACAAGGGATGGCAACGAGTGTCGGCGTTAAATCGCTGGGTCGTTTCCCCGGCTGTCACAAACCGACTCTTCACAACACATTTCCCAGCGCGCCGCCCGATCTTATTCGACCATTAACACCTCCGCAGGCTTTCATCTCCCGTTTTCCATCGGAGGATTTCCAGGCTTTTCATCAGCTTTATCGTATTGCGGTGGGGGAAAACTGAGGGGTGGGGACACGAACTGGTTCCAAGGCTCGCAGTGACACGGATGGAGCAGATCCCGCTCCCAGACGTGTCCTGCCCTTGGGGACTTCACCACGGAGCTCAGCAGTGCCCAGAGATGTGTCCCTGGCTCCAGCCAGGAGCACCAGTGGGCATGGGAAGGGCTGAGCAGCCTCCTGGGGGAGCACAGGGATAGGAAGGCTGTGGGAAAGAGGGAACCTCTGGAGCATCCCGGTTGGTACTCGTCCTTTCCTCTCACTGGAAAAGGAGGGACAGGAACGGAAATAATCGAGCAGGAAGTTGAAGTTAATGAGCAGTTAATTCCTTCGGCATAATTAACATCTTTATACCTCATCTGCATTGCTTTGCATATCTGAAGATAACAATCTGCCATCGGGATAGGGAAGGCAGGGCGGGGCTGGTTGCTTGGGAATGAACAGTCCCAAGGGGCCGTTTTGGGAGGGAATGTGGGAATTCCCAGGGAATGTGCCCTTCCCCCCCCCCCCAGGGGCTGTGTCCCCCTTTCCCCGCTGCCGGCCGCTGCCTGCCGCCCCCACCCCCCA
>VZRE01004712.1:0-10834 GCA_013396775.1 Cephalopterus ornatus | reverse complement strand
GAAGGGAAGGGAAGGGAAGGGAAGGGAAGGGAAGGGAAGGGAAGGGAAGGGGGTTCTTAGTGGGCTGATGTAGATTCTGTATTTTGAAGCCATTTGGTTTTTCTTCAACGAGTGACCTCGAGTTTCTTTTTATTCAAGTGACACATTGTTTGAATTGATCTGATTTCTTCAGGAAATCAGGTTCCTCTGCCTGCATTTTACTCACGTTGTTGATTGCTCTGCCAATCCTTGTGACATCTGCAATTATCAGCAGTGATTTCCTTCCAGATCATTGCTAAAAATATTGAATAACTTGGCCGGGAATTGGCCTTGGCATGATGCAGAAGCAGCATCCCCAGTCAGCAGTGCCTCCCCACTGCTGGGGGCTCTCTGAGAGCTGTCAGCTAACCCAGCCCCAGCCCATTTCACAGGAGTTTGGCACAGAGTTCACCGTAAATATATCACAGTGCTGGGCAACAGGATGCCCAGAGCTTAGCAGAAATCAATCCTTCCTTTTACGAGACCTAATTCCCAGCAAAACAAAGGAAAAGAAGAAAACAGCAAAAAAATTATTGACTGGTGTTAATCACACCCTCCTCATCCTTTGAGTCCTTGACCAGTTGGGTTTGCAGGGAGCAGCTCAAAAGTTCACTGAGCAGGAAATATCCCACTTATAGATACTTTTTTGGAACACAGGAATGTTGGAATCCATTCAATTTCCTGCAGATCTCCCAGTAATCCAAGATGATGAAGAATTGGCACAACTGGGCCAGAGCTCTCCTCAGCCAATTATTTTAGGACTCCTGGGTGAAAATTATCATGCTCTGCTGCCTTAAAACTTTCCACACTCAAAATAGTTACTGCAAGGAGCTGGAAATTACTGAAATTATTAAATGCCAAGATTAAGGAAAAAAAAAAAAGAAAAGAAAAGAAAAAGTGAAACTTGAAGTGGTTACCAGTGGTCTGGAAAGTTGTGACAGAGGGAGAACAAAGAGCTCTTTCAGCCAATTTCCAGAGTTGGGCTTTTTGTTTCTCTGCTTTGGAGAGGCTGGAGGAGATTTACAGTAGGAGACCGTGGAGATTAAAGGCAGGGATGGCCACCCTGGGAGGCAGGAGACGGGATACAATTGTCCCAAAAGGAAGAGCTGTGGTGACAGGAAACCCAGAGATGGCTGAATGTGGCCCACAAAAATGCAGAGGGCGTTTTACGAGGCAAGACTTGCAAAATGTCATAAATGGGAGTTCAGAGCTCAAAGGCAGTTGCATTTCTAAGAGAAAGAGTGAACATGAGGAGACAAAAGACTGCTCTGAGGATCTTCCCTTGGACAGGTGGTGTGAGGTGAGCAGATGGATGTTTTCCTGGTACAAACAATTCCTAAATCCATGCAGTAAGAGGGACAGTGCTTCCCAAAGACTGGGTAGGAAAAGACCAAGCCCTGTGAGGGTTTAGTGATGGATCCAAAGTGAAAATCAGCAAGAGAGGCTGTGAGAATTCCCCTTGTCAGACCGCTGGGGGTGTCCCAGTGCTGGGATCTCCCACCCCTGTCCTACCAGCTCCAGCACCTGGACAAGGAGGGCTCCACACCTGCCAGTTCTTCAGCATCCCCTTCGCCTTCTCACCTTGATTTTAATCCTTCCAAACCCATTCCCTGATTTATTTCAAGGGACTTAGATTGGGTATTAGGACCAAACCCTTCCCTGGGAGGGTGGGGAGGCCCTGGCACAGGTTGCCCAGAGAAGCTGTGGCTGCCCCTGGATCCCTGGAAGTGTCCAAGGCCAGGTTGGAGCAACCTGGGCTAGTGGAAGGTGTCCCTGCCCATGGCAGGGGGTGGAATGGGATGAACTTTAAGTCCTTTCATCCCAAACCATTCTGGGATATGATCCTAGTAGAAAGAGCCCTGAGATGTTGTGGGCTGTGACTGAATCTGGGGTGGAATTCCTGGGATAGTGGGATGTGTCCCTGCCCATGGATAAGCTTTAAGGTCCCTTCCAACTCAAACCACTCTATGAAATTACCAGCTTCCCTAAAAATCACCTTCTGCCCAGTTGAAGCCTCAGCCTCTTGCAGACTTCGAGGGTCATTTCTCCCCCTCTGTAACTGATGTTGTTCCACCAAGGACACGGGAGACGCTGGAGGTTGTGCCTGTCCAGGAGCTGCCCCTCCCTGAAGCACCACCTTGGTCCCTGAGCTCACACCTCTGAGCTCATCCTCATTGTGTCATCCTCAATGAAAAAGCAGGAATTTTGGCCCTGGATGTGCAGTCTCACCAGTTTCCCCCAGGCCCAGCCCAGCTCCCCGCAGGAGCTGTGACCATCACACCTTTTAATAGGTGACCAAAGCCACCAGGAGCTGCTGTGTCTGAGGGTGTTCACACACACACATATCAACAGCAGCACAAGAAGAGGTTTGAATCATCCTCCTGTGAAATGTTAACTCAAGTATTGTTCCCTTGTCACTGCCTTCTCATTCTCCTGCTCTTTACCACATCTTTTTTCATTTCCTTCCACTTTATTTCCCCCTGCTCCTCTGGATGGCCTGGGCTGCTTGTTTGTGGTAGATTTATGACTGTTTGTATTTTGTGTGATTAATAAATTCTGCTGTGATTTATGTTTCTGGAGGCTTTAGTGATTCTACTTCATTTTCCATCGCATGCTCCCTCTCTGGGCTCAGCGTTTTTGCCCTGTTGGAAGTGATTAGGTGTCTAACTGTCACTCTATGAGGGTTCATCAGCCTTAATTCCTCACTGAGGCATATTTTTTTCCTTTTGTGTGATTTATTACTTAAAAAATACGAAGTGATGTCAGTGTTGGGTTCTGTGTGTGCACAGAGGTGCCTTTCTGCAGGGTCTGTTGGAGTTGTGGAGCCCCAGGAGCTGCATTTCCCACCCAGGGCAGGTGAGAGCATTTGTCTTTAATCCAGGTGCATTTGTTTGATGCTGTGTGAGAGCTCCAGAGCTTTGGAAACAGTGAGATCCCTCCTGTCTCTGCCTGTGCAACGTGTGGGCAGGTGAAAGGGCTCTCCAGAGTGACCAGCACTGATGTGCAACCACCAAAAATCAAATACAAACCACAAATGGAGCTGCAATGCAGCCTGGATCTGCCAGGCCTTGTAAGAACAGCAGAATCCCAGAATGTCCTGAGCTGGAAGGGACCCCCGAGGCCCATCCAGTCCAACCCTCAGCCCTGCACAGGCCCAGCCCCAAGAGTCACCCCATGTGCCCCAGAGGATCAGCCAAAGCCTCCTGGAGCTCTGGCAGCCTTGGGGCTGTGCCCACTGCCCTGGGGAGCCTGGGCAGTGCCCAACCACCCTCTGGGGGAAGAACCTTTCCCTGAGATCCAACCTGCCCCTGCCCTGACACAGCTCCAGGCCATTCCCTGGGTGCTGTCCCTGGTCCCCCCAGAGCAGAGCTCAGTCCTGCCCCTCCTCTGCCCCTGCCCAGGCAGCTGGAACTGCAGTG
This sequence comes from Cephalopterus ornatus, assembly GCA_013396775.1. Taxonomy (NCBI): domain Eukaryota; kingdom Metazoa; phylum Chordata; class Aves; order Passeriformes; family Cotingidae; genus Cephalopterus; species Cephalopterus ornatus. The sequence continues at coordinate 7,397 of VZRE01004712.1, read as the reverse complement.
AGCTCTCCCCTCAGTCTCCTCTGCTCCAGCTGAACACACCAAGTGCCCTCAGTCCCTCAAGGCCCTTCCCCATCTTCCTTGCCTACTTTGGACACTCTCCAGTGACTTCACATCTTCTTCATACAGTGGTGCCCCAAACGGCCCCAATATTCCAGCCCCAAAAGCTCTGCTGTTCCCGTTTCCTGACGCCTGGTCCGTTCTTTACCCTCGGTTATTTACAGCCCGGTGTGAAGGGGCAGCGCTGTGTCCCTGCAGATCTGCCTGCTGACATCCTCTCAGCCGCTCTGCCCCGACAGAAGTGACCCCACAAAGGTCCAGCAGCGATAATTTCGGGCACGATCGAATCCCAGGCGCATGTTAACGCCCGGCTTTGCTCGGCAGGTCCCACCCTCGGAGCTCCGCGACTCTCCCTTTCAGCTGTTAACCACCCAGCCCCTCCTCGGCCACCCGCAGCCGGGTTTCAAAGCCCTCCAAACTGCTCCTGAAGAGACATCAGAGGAGCGTCTCTCCCCGTGTCCCCCCTGCCTGCGACAACACGCGTGGCTTTGATTAGACAGCAAACAGCAAGCAGGATAAAACCCCCCCTCCTCCGGGGTGCCTCATTAATGCCAACGGAGGGCTCTGGGGGGGCACCTTCGCTGTCTCTGCCCACCCCAGAGCAGGGCAGGTCCTTGGGGTGCAGCCGGGAACACCCCTGTCCTGGAGACCAGCGGGAAAACTGACTTTGGATGCGATTCAAAGGGGTTTTCCAGGAGGAATTTCCTCACTGGAGGGGTTGTCAGGAGCTGGGAGGTGCGAGAGGCACCATCTCCGACGGGCCGTGGCACTATGGGCTGGGGGACAGGGTGGGCATCGGCACGGGGCGGGCTCCATGACCTTGGGGGTCTTTTCCAGCCTCAGAGATTCTGGGATTTTGACGGAAGAAGCTGAATCATGTTGCTGGGTCTGTTTTTCCGTACAACCTTTAAGGAATGCCTGAATGCCTCGGGATACAGCAGTGCACTTTTGCTCAGCCCCAGGTGATAATTAACTCAATTTTAGCTCAACAGCTTTTTGCTGACAAAGAGAAAACAAACAAATAAATAAAAAAAACCCCACCCTCAAACCCCTCAAAAGAACAACAGAAATCCAGGGTTCCCAGCCTGCTCAAAACAGCTATTCCTGGTTTGGTGGGGGGCTGGAAAATTCGGGGAAGGGAAGGAAATGGCAGAGGAGAAGGGAAGGTTTGGGAAGGGAAAGGGAAGGTTTGGGAAGGGAAGGTTGGGGAAGGTTTGGGAAGGTTTGGGAAGGGAAGTTGTTCTTAGTGGAGCTGATGTAGTTTTACACCCTGTAACAGCTGTTCTCAGCTACTGCTGCCTCAGGAAGTTCCCTTAATACCTTCAAGAAAAGCTGAAATCCAGCAATTTGCAGAACATAAAGTTTTAGCCCCAAATACATTTTTTTTTTGTCATTTATAAAGTGATTTAAGCTCCAGAAGTGAAGGAATCGGTGGGAATGGAGCCTCTCCGTGCCCATTTGCAGCCTCCCTCCTCCCCCTCAGAGATCTCCCCCCGTGTGAACCAGCCTGGTGAACACACTGCGTTTTGTTATTCCCTTTAATTCAGGGTAAGTTCCATCCCCCAGAGAGCAGAGCAGTTACTGTTTTTCACAGCTCACCACCGTTATTCAACCTTGATTTCTTGCCTGCAAACAAAGCCCGATTCAGATGAGCACACGGATCTGGGCAGGAGATTTGATTTCCCTGAGCTGGGAGGATGCTCTGAGCCGCCTCAGCTGGGATCCAGGACTAGACTTTGCCTAAAAAACTAGACTAGACCTATCAAAACCACTGCTGGTCATCGTTCCTGTTTGTCCCTTGTTTTCCACTCATGGAAGGAGGCACAGGGAGGGTTAATGGGTGTCAGGGTGTGGGACCATTATGGCCCTCCCTGAAAACATTTGGCAAACTCGGGGGCTGCTCCAGGTAAGGGGGTGGGATGAGGGGACTTTGGAGGGGGTGGAAAAGGGGATTTTTTACCTGCACACTTCAGTGGTAGAGAGGTGAGCACAAGTGAGGCTGAGCTGTGTCCTGGTATCAGGTTGCTGTGCCCAGACAGAACCAGAAATTCCAGAAGGATTTGGGTTGGAAGGGACCTTAAAGCTTATCCAGTTCCACTCCCTTCCATGGCCAGGGACACACCCCACTATCCCAGGAGTTCCATCCCAGATTCAGTCATAGCCCACAACATCTCGGGGCTCTTTCTAATAGGCTCATATCCCAGGATCCCAGAATGGTTTGGGATGAAAGGACTTAAAGTTCATCTCATTCCACCCCCTGCCATGGGCAGGGACACCTTCCACTGTCCCAGGTTGCTCCAACCTGGCCTTGGACACTTCCAGGGATCCAGGGGCAGCCACAGCTTCTCTGGGCAACCTGTGCCAGGGCCTCCCCACCCTCACAGGGAAGGATTTCCTCCTGATATCCACTCTAAACACCTTGTCCTATCACTGCCCTTATATTGAAATAAATCAGGGAATGGGTTTGGAAGGATTAAATTTAAGGTGAGAAGGTGAAGGGGCTGCTGCAGAACTGGGGGGTGTGGAGCCCTCCTGCTGTGTCCCTGTCCAGCTGCTGGAGCAGTGACAAGGGGTAGGAGATCGAGCTCAGACATGGCCATGGGTGGGATCTTCTCCTACCCAGTCTTTGGGAAGCACTGTCCCTCTTACTGCTGGATTTAGGAATTGCTTCTTTCCAATATCCCTCTGGCAGTGGGAAGCCATTCCCCGTGTCCTGTCCCTCCATCCCTTGTCCCCAGTCCCTCTCCAGCTCTCCTGGAGCCCCTTTAGGCCCTGCAAGGGGCTCTCAGGTCTCCCTGGAGCCTTCTCTTCTCCAGGTGAACCCCCCCAGCTCTCCCAGCCTGGCTCCAGAGCAGAGGGGCTCCAGCCCTTGGAAAAATCTCTTGGAAGAGCTGATTTCTATCCCATGAGTTGGGAAGGGAACTGAGCAGCTCCAGGATCACCTGATATTGAGCTTTTTTGTTCCCTGATGGATTCAGTTTCTGACATGGAGCTGGTGGGCAGCTGGGACCCAGCCTGGGTAACACGGAATCACAGAATATCCTGGGCACACACAGGGATCAAGGAAAGAAGGGAAGGTTGGGAAGGTTTGGGAAGGTTTGGGAAGGGAAGGTTTGGGAAGGTTTGGGAAGATAAGGGAAGGTTTGGGAAGGTTTGGAAAGGGAAGGGAAGGGAAGCAAATCCTCACAGCAAGACCTTTCCAAGGCTCTCAGTCTCCCAGGCACCACTGAATTTCCAGGCTGTGATGATGGGATTATTTCTCGAGCAGCGCAGTCAGGACCAAACCCTGGATCCTCCTGAGCACAGCTGGACTCCATGGTCCTTGTGGGTCCCTTCCCACACAGAATAATCCATGAAATCCGTGGTAAAGGTGCTCTGCAGAACCACAGCCACGTCCTCACACAGCCAGGCAGTGCCAGGGGTTCAGCCCACGTTCTTCCAGTCCCAAAGCAGCTCTTCAAAGCCTCGGGAAGGTGCTTTGGGGCTCGTTTCCCCGGGGAATTGCTCAGGACATCCCAGATCCCAGCAGGAACCTGAGCAGCCCGGATCACCAGGAGGGGATGTGGGGGCTGAACCATCTCTGGGGAGCGGCTGTAAGGGAACAGAGCTCTCAGCAGCTCTGAAACATTTGATTTCGGGTGGAAAAGCTGAATTTCTGAGCTGTTCCAGTTAAACCTGGAGGTCTTTGGGTGTGTGGAGGCAGCAGCTCAGCCTCTGGAGCTTCGCAATGAGAGCAGGTAGAGACACAGTGAGCTCCTGCAGCAGGTTCCCGGCCCCTCTGGCTGCTGCTTCACCCCCTTGAAAACAAACCGGGAGAATTACATGGCTCTTGACTGGTTCTCAACCTGCTGCACAAAGAGGGCCGTGAAGATTAAAGAAAGGGAGCAAGGGAGTTAATTAAAAGGAGCATTTGCTTTCAGCCCACAGGGTGTTGCAGCAGGATTCGGTGAAAGAAAAGGAGGAAAAGTGCCCAGTCCTTGTGCCTGTGCCTTTCCCTGCCTTTCCCCCTCCTGCTCTGGCAGGGATTTGAGGGAGGTGGGAGCTGTCACCACCCTGCCTCTTATCTCCAGCCGTTCAAGATTCCCCAGCACATCTGATAGCAAATCCAAAGCCTCCGGAGCTCCAGGTCACTGAAGAGTTTGGAAAACCATCCCAGAGAGCCCAGGGAAGGAGGCACCAAGGCAGGCAGGACTTCGCTTGTGGGCAAATAAACCTTAATATTCTGCATTAACACTGAACAACCATTCCCAGCGGCAATTCCACTGCGCTTGCCACTGCCCCGGGGAGATTCCCAGGAATTATGGAAACGAATGGATCTGATTGACAAAAGGGGGCTTCCCACAGCCCTCCCTCAGCCCTAAAATCCTTGGATACAGGTGTCCAGCCTCGGCTTGGGCAAAGCCCAAGGGCTCATCAACCCCAATGTTTGTTTGTGTGCAAATAACCGACTCGGTGAGAGCCCTTGAATTGTTATTTAACCCTTGGGGCCCTGGAAAACTGGGGAAGGGAGCTGAGAAAGCTTTTTTAACCCTTTTCTGGGTGATCTTTGCACACTCAGAGCTGAAAAAGCTTTTTAATCTCTTCTGAAAGTTTTTTTTTGACCCTTGGAGCTGAAATAGCTTTTTAATCTTTTTGGGGGGTGTTCTTTGCACATTTGGAGCTGAGAAAGCTTTTTTAACCCTTTTCTGGGTGTTCTTTGCACACTCGGAGCCGAGAAAGCTTTTTAACCCTTTTCTGTTTGATTTTTGCGCACTTGGAGCTGAGAAAGCTTTTTAATCTCTTCTGAAAGTTTTTTTTGATCCTTGGAGCTGAAATAGCTTTTTAACCTTTTCTGGTGTGTTCTTTGCACGCTCAGAGCTGAAAAAGCTCTTTTTTTTTTTTTTTTTTTTTTTTTTTTCCGTGGAGGAATCCAGTGCAGCTGAAAACACCACGGGAGCAACTGTCCCTTCTAGTTTCTGAATATATTGAAAGCAGGAAAGGCAAAGGGTGCGAATTCCAATGAAGGCCAGGAAAATTAACCCCGCAGTCACTGCGGGAGCTGCCTGGCTCTGCCTTTCCCATCCATCCTCAGCTGTCTGACCAACAGGTGCCCAATTTTGAAAATTGCCCGGCCTTTCTCCAGCAGACACAACACGGCTAAATAAATACAGCAGTGGGATGATGATGGCTCTTCTGCAGCTCTAATGCAATTTTAGAGGCTGCCGTGGACGGCTCGAACGGAGTTTTGATGGGAGGAGGAGGGAAAAATCCATTATCCAGCGCCTTGTATGTATTCCTGAGGCTGGGAAGACCTTGATTGCACAGCCAGCAAGGCTCTGCTCCTGCAGGGAGTGACATGCAGGCGAATTTGTTCCTTCATTGGCAGCTCTGAATGTTATCTGGATGGGTCAGATAATCTATCTAGATAAACTAACAATTTTCTCCCATAGCTTCAGCATTGTGCCATAGGGACATCCATTAGCAGTGACAATAATACTTTAATTTTCAACTCCAACGGGCCTGCAGTTATGTCAGAGATTGGTGTTTCCAGCACCGTGCAAGGATGGCTGGATGGGCAGACAGACTGATGGATATTCAATTATGATCAAATAAAGCTGATATGTAATATTTATTTCTCACAGAGCAGTTCTGTAAGAAGGTGGTTGAGAAAGGAGGCAGAGTTTTGCCACCCAGAAAAGCTTTGATGCACAAAATCCCTTCTTTTTCTCCGTCCGAAAAAAGAAAACACAACCAAATCTGACAGCACTTGGAAGTTTTGGGTTTGAAAATGGCTCTGAATATTTTGGGGGCTGGTGAATTATCTGAGGAGGGGAATCTCTAGCCATGGGAAAAAATAAACATCTAATCCAAGCTGGGTGTTGCTACAGAAGGAAAAATCCCACCCTTGGGATAGTTGTGCCCCAAATCCCAAAATGTGAGTCCCACCTTTCCCATGCCCGGGACAGGCTGAGCCTCTCCCTGTAGGTGCCAGTCTCTCCCTGGCATGGAAGAGAAGCCCAGAGAGCCAGTCTGGAGAGATTCCTTGAAAACTTTATTAATGGAAATGAATTTTAATTAAATCCCAGGATCACTGAGGTTGGAAAGGACCTCCCAGACCATTGAGTCCAGGCTGTGCCCACCTTGTCCCCAGCCCAGAGCACTGAGTGCCACGGCCAGGCCTTCCTTGGGCACCTCCAGGGCTGGGGACTCCAAACCTCCCTGGGCAGCCCCTGCCAATGTTTAACAACCCTTTCCATGGAGAAATTCCTGCTGATGTCCAACTTGAGCCTCCCCTGTCCCAGCTGGAGGCCATTCCCTCTCCTCCTGTCTCTTGTTCCCTGGGAGCAGAGCCCGACCCCCCCCGGCTCCCCCCTCCTGTCAGGGAGCTGCAGAGCCACAAGGTCCCCCCTGAGCCTCCTTTTCTCCAGGGATGTTTTAGGCCATGTAACCCACGGCCCAGAAGAGCCCTGAGCTCTGGATCAGGATGGATCAGGAATGAGGGACAATCTCGGTTGCCGGAGGTTTGGGGGGGCTCAGGGGCTGCCGCCTCAGCCTGTCCCACGCCCCTGCATCCCACCCTCCATCCAGGGCACTTCATCCCCTTCCCCTCCTCTCTCACTGCCCCCCTGGGCACCAGGAGAGCTCTGCTGAAGTTGCTGAGACATTTTTTGGGGGGTGAGGTCACGAGGACTTTGCTTTCCCACCCTGTAGGATCCTCCTCCAGGTGACTCCTTCCCTTTCCCTGCTGCTCCTTCCCCCTCTGCTGGCGGCTGGGCTGTGGAATAACCTTCACCCTATTCCTATTCACTAGGAATATTTCCCCAGAAGGTGGAAAAGTGGATTTAGGGGAGCCCAGACTTTTAGGGGAGGGACTCTGCCCAAACAAAACCCTCTGTGCAATCCCAGGGAGCAGGTTTAGCTCAAAAGCAAAGCAAAGCCAGTGTAAAACCTGGTTTTTACTGGAGCCAGGCAGTGGATCCAAACCGAGGAAACTGTTCTAAGGCTGATAATTTTGTCATTTAATTAACCATTGCTGTTAATGGGCTTGTTGTGTCACTGCTTGACTTACACAAATTGTTTCCCTGACGTTCCTGGGCCTGTTTTCATGGAGAATTGTTCCTTGTGCGGATTTGGCCTTATCAACTGTGGCTCCAGGCTGTAATTCCTCTTCCTTGCAAACACAGGTCCCTGCAGGATTGCCAGGGCTCATTAGGGCATGTGGATAATGGGATATTTTTATCCATGATAATTAAGTAATTATCCCATGTAATGGAGAGAGGGGTCAGTTGTGCCCAGGCTGCTGCCATTTACACTGTGGCAAGGAAACGGGAATATTTCCATGTCTTTTTATTTATTTTCCC
>VZRE01004709.1:90194-109105 GCA_013396775.1 Cephalopterus ornatus | reverse complement strand
TCAAGGAATTGCTGGACAAAACTTTCAGGTGAGTATGTGGAGACAGATCCAGTGTCATAAGCACTTATTATCTTTCTATCTGCCCTCTTTACCATGTGTTTTATTTTTTTGCTGGCAATTCACCTTCTTGTGTAGTGGATTCATTGTCATACTCCTCTTTGAAATTGCATGTGTTCATTTTAACTTTAACATATTACATAAATTACTTATTCAGAAATTGTTTCATGTTTTGTTATGGATGTTGTCAGGGAACATTTCTTTAAAGACAGTGGCTGAGAGCTGACTACATTTATGGAAGAGCATGTACTGCTGGTATAATATCATTAGCAAAGCTGTTGGTAGCAGCTTATTTTCATAATCCTAACAGAATGAAGATTGTTTTGTGATTAGCCTCTATAACTTTCAAAGGGCAGCTAGAATGATGGTGTAGACTTCACTGGTGATCTCATGGCTTATTTTATCCTGAAGGTCAAACTAAATAAGTAAAGTACATTGTGGGGAGTGAAAGCAGAGCAACCTTCAAGTGTTTTCAGGCTGCCAGGTGGGGGAAGCTGTTGCCTTGTGTGGTATGTGAGGGTGGAAGTACACGGGTATCCTATTTGCTTTGTCATTGGGCAAAACCTCTGTACTGCGTGACAGTATTATGTTCATGGACCACTGAACTCTTGTTGGTTCCTCTTCTTCTCTTCACAGGGTGGATCACTTATACACATTTTTTGTTCAGTGGTCACCAGAAATATATGGGAAAGATGCCAAAGAACAAGGTTTTGTCGTGGTAGAAAAGGAGGAGCTTGACATGATAGACAACTTCTTCAGTGAGCCCACTTCTAAAAGCTGGGAGGTGAGTGCTTTCTGCCTTTACGTGAAGCACATGCATATCAAGTGCGCATCCTCTGTTAAGAATCTTAGCAGTTGTTCTTTTGAGGATTTTTATGGTGTTTCTTTATAATAGTTTCTGCTTCATGTAGAGGTCTCCTCAAGCCTTTTATCTGTCTCACAACTGTAGACAGAACATATTTGGGTTGTAAATATTCCTTCAGTCCTTTCTTCTCTCCTTAGAAAGAGCAGGTAAACAACTGGGAGCTGTGTGGTGTGCAGCCAGAAACTGTGTAAATATTTTGATCATGTGATGTTAGTCTTTGCAAAGCTGTATAGGTGTATGTTGTTAGCATTGCTAAATTCTTATTGTATTTATATGTTACAAATAAACCCTTCAGAATGTATATATGCACATAAACATCAACACAGACTCCTGTGTCCTGGTTGAAACACAAATGTGATGTGCCAGACCCTTGCTTCGTGGGTGCACACAGCAAGACTGTTTGAATTTTGGTTCTAAGATGGATAAGTTTTATCCTTGGACTTTGGCTTTATCATGTGGGGTCTTTGGCAGTCTGTTTTAACCACTTGGCATGCATGTGCTCGTTATCTGTCTGTTTCTTCTGCATGCAAAGCCTAGTTTCTAAGGGAAATAAGCTTGAACACATTTTTAAAATTATATTTCTGAATGCTCAAACACTTGCTGTGCTAAGGATATGGGATAAATTTTAAAAGACAGATAATTCCCAAAGTGGGAAATACCTTTATGGTGATTTAAAAAGTGATCTGCTTATATGTCTTAAACATAAACTTGTTTTCTTTAAATTCTACTGCCTTTTTTTTTTGAGCATTTCTATCTTCAGAGTGTGTTGTACTGCTCAAAAATGGAGCATGAGAGTGGGACTTGTCATTTGCAATATAGCAACCTCTAATCCCAAAAAGCTTATATTTTTACAGTTTTGTAGTTTCTTAATGTTGGCGCTTTGTGAACTGCAAGATGGGGGAAAAAAAGCCTTTCTTGTCTTCTCAGAGCTGAGTGCAGTCATACATTGCACTAGATTTCACTGTTCAGTTATTTGCATGCCATTTTCATAAAACCAAAATGAAGGAGGAGAGCCAGTGATCCAAAGAACAGAGGTGGGAGAGATCTGGCCACAGTAGGAGCTTGTCTCTCATTGTTTTATTTAAATATGTATTGGGAACTGGAAACAGCTTCTAAAGGTGTGTCTTTTTTATTTGCAATATATTCAGGCTTTACCAATTTAAAGTAGGTCTGCCAGGAAATCTCTACTGAATAAAGTCCAAATTTGGGCATGATGATTGTGGAAGTTTCACTCTCCCTTGCGGGGAAACAGAAAGTGTAATTATAGAGGAGCATATAAGCAATTTTATCACAGCATGCCATGGCCAGTAGCTGTCTGTTATGCTTGTGGGTGAGAACTCTTGCCACTAGAACAGGGATAGAGTGGTGGATACTGCAAAATAAACGGCTAGATGATGAAACAGAGACAAATGCCTTTAAATATTCGAATTCTTTACTATGCCAGACCTGACCAGGAGGAACCTTTTGTGGAGGTATGTTGAACTGTGTCCCTGTTTGAGCAGTGCGGATCTGGTGACAGCACTTCTGTCCTAGTAATAAATGTGCTCTGTACTCACATGGAGGTGCATTTCCACCTCAGGTAGCTGCTTTCTCAGTCCTATAAAATATTTGAAAGATTTTGCAGATCCAGTTTCTGTAGTGGTTGATTCTTTTCATCCATTTTTGCTTTTGTGTGGTCTTTAAATATCTGATCTTGCAGATCCCTCTTTTAGCAGTTGTTGACTGAACTTCATTCAAATGTGCAACTCACTTAGAGACTGAGTAGGTGCCCATGCAGAGAAGAGGAGGGGCTTGTTGGTCTCTGGAGTCAATTTGCAATTTAAAACTGGGTTAATAGGTTTTTTATGTTGCCTGTGTCTTTGAATTTAGTCACATTTTGCTACAGATATCTGTTGCTGATTGATTTTCTGTGATACTTTTCCCCCACTCGTGGTGGGAGACTATTCCTAAAAGATAGTCTTCAAAAGTAGTGTACTTTTGATTTAAGGGAGATGAGGAGGAAAGGCAGACTATTTAGAAAGTGAAAAAAGAATAAGGAGAAAAGGAGAAAAGGCATTTTCCTTCAACAGTTTGTTGTGGCTGTTTGGGTTTGTCTTTTTTTTTTTTAATTATCTTAATTTTGCAGTGCAAACCTTTCCTGAAATTGACCATATGAAAAATTTTCCAGCAAAGGATTCTCTGCTGTCTCAGAAGACCTAGAACTGGGCTGGATACCTCTTGCAGTATTGCAGTCAGGAATACCTGTAACCCCTTAGGGTGCAGTGTCACGTAACAGTGTTAGTTCTGCAGGCTGGATTTTGCCCTGTGATCCTTCCCTCTTCTCTTTTCCTAACCCTGCTGTGTGCACTGGAGTGCCAGTGCCTGAGTGCCCTGCTTGGCTTCAGGCATCTGCAGGTGAATGTGGGCTGGACGTGCAGTGGATGTGTTGCTCACATCCCACCAGGGATGCTAGGTGTGACTGATGGGTTTTCTGACAGGCTTTGTGAACTCCTCACTGGTTGTCATGAAAAACCCCTTCTGTGCTTTGTATGGTTAAATCCGCATCTGGAGTCAGTCCAGTGCATTTGCTTTCTTGCATTCTGGGCAGGTGTGTGTAGGACCTCAGGCAAGTTGAAGCAGTGATTGTGAAGGTGCAGAATAGTTATGCAAAACGTGATCCATATGTAATATGAAAGCTGCTTGGAAGCCTTATTGGCAGGGAGGTGCATAGAAGTGTACTCTGCAGCCACATCTTGTGCTTCCTGCTCTTCTGTGGTGATATGTTCATGGAAGGAATAGACGGTTTAAGGCTTCCTGTTAGTTTTGTAGCTAGGCCTTCTTGCTTCCACTTTTCTTTCTCATCAGCTCCATCTCTGAGCTGTTGCTGTTGCTTCCTGTGCGCTGTAGTGGCACCAGGCCCCAGGTAAATCCCTGCTGCTGGGTACAGCAGGCCTTATCCCACCTCCCACTGCTGTGCAGAGCTGAGGCTCCTGTCACTTGCAGAGCACCCTGAGTGGCACTGATGGCTTGGCAGCTTCCCAGCTGTGCCAGGTGATGCCCTCTGGTAGAGGGGAGGCTGAGCACCCCAGCAGCAGCTTGTTGGGAGCTAGGACACCTGGACTGGTGCCACTGAGGGGTGAGGTGTTGTCCTCCCCTCTGCAGTGAGCTCTGGGCACCGTGGGTGCTGCCAGCCTGGGAGCTCCTGCTCCGTGCCACGCTTGGGATCCTGTTTGTTGTGTGGGTTCACAGTTTGACCCCTGTCTTTCTCAGCACCTTGTAGGCTGCTGAGACTTTTTATAGACAAACATTAGGTATATGGACATGCATTCTCATTTTGTTTCCAGCTTTATTAGAAAAGTTAGTGTGGCTCACCTCTAGTTGCTTGAAAGAAGTCTGTGCTTTGTTTTATAAGTATGTTAATTCAAACCTGATGTTAGAAGTATTTATATGGACCAGCCTTTTAAAATATTGCAATGTTATAAAGTCTCAAGCAATGGAATAGATAGAAGTTTCCAAAGAGCTATTTGATCACCTCCAAGTAAGAATGTATTTTATAAAGAGCTTGACTGTTGTCCTGTCACAAAGACACCTTGCCAGTTAAGATGTTCCCCATTTGGTTAAGGCTGCCTGTGCTTGATATAACTATCCCATATGGTGGTTTTGCTCCACACAGTGTGACAGCTGAGGAGTAAGTTCTAAATTAATTGGTTTCAACAGAGGATTGACAGTGTAAGAGCTCTGCTTTAGGCTGGACACTTGTTCTCTTGCCTCAGATCATTACTGTAGAAGAAGCCAAACGACGAAAGAGTGTTTGCAGTTACTATGAAGAAGAAGATGATGATACTTTGCCTATCTTAAAGCATCACAGTGCTCTCCTGGAGAACATGCACATAGAGCAGGTATGGCTAGAAAAACCTCAAGTTTCCTTGTTAGATGTGGTGCTGTCTCTGAGTGTGGGACATTCTGCCTTCTGGAGGCAATGCCAATGCTTTTTTTTTCTGGGAAGTACTTAATATGTTGGAGTGACCTTGTGCAAGGTGGCATTTACTGCAGCACTGGATCACCTGGAGAGCTTATTTTAGAGTTGTAATATCGAGAACTGGCAACACTTTCAATGCTTTCAACAGGTGATGTGAGTGCAGGCAGTTGGGCTCAGATTACATGGCCACATGACAGAGATGTTAAGCTGCTGCTCCCTTGGCAGCCATTTTTTGATTTGAAAGCCCCTGCAGAAAGGGAATAGCTTGGGGCATCATCTGTGAGCCACCCTGGTGATTGTGTAACCATTTCCCCCTGTTCATTGCCCAGCTTGCCCGGCGCTTGCCCGCACGAGTGCAGGGATATCCATGGCGCCTCGCATACAGCACGCTGGAGCACGGGACTAGCTTGAAGACTCTGTACCGTAAATCAGCATCTCTTGACAGTCCTGTTCTCCTTGTCATCAAGGATATGGACAACCAGGTAAGGAGTGCTTGTTCTGCGTCGGTTGGACTGAGAGGGCAACATTATGAAAAGCAACCATTATGAAATGCTAGTCATACCATGAAGTGGCATCATACCAAAATAAGACATTGGGGTTTTCTTTTGTATTTTCTACTGCCTAAACTAAACTTACAGAAAGAAAATACTGCAGCACTAATAAAAGCTTTAGAATGGCAATGAGTGCAATAGTGCCTTTGGTAGTATCTTCCTTAGGTATCTTCGTTAAGGAGCTGTCACAAACAATGTCTCTGTGGAGGTCTCATTCCTCAGTAGCTCCTAGAGGTGGCAGTCCTGTCGCCGTTGTTACCTGGCTTTTAACTTGCAGGATACAAGATTTGGGGGAGTACTTGCTTCTCTGATGTACTTCACTAGTTAGTTCCTCTAACATGAAAGTCAGCTCAGTTGTTCTTAGGTAGTATTTTTAAAATGTTTGGGTTTTTTTCACTTTAATTTTGCACTGTCCACAAAAGTAGTTTAATCCTTTTATTCCAACAGATATTTGGAGCATATGCTACACATCCCTTCAAGTTTAGTGACCACTACTATGGCACTGGTGAAACATTCCTCTACACGTTCAGTCCACATTTCAAGGTAAGTGGATGTTTGCTTTAAGCAAAAGTGGGTGTAATTACCTTAAGTGCTGAGAAGACTATTATAGTGCTGGAGGAAAGGGTTTTAAGTGGATTGAAGGTGGAAGCGGAGAGGAATTAAGGAGTGGACTGTCAAAGACACCTTGGAAGGCAGTGATATCAACAACAGGGTATAATTTTATGTGTGTTTAGGATCACGGTGGCAACAAACGAGAGAAGAGTGACACTGATGTACCCCTTAATGCTCATGGCTTATGCATTTTTTTCATATTGAACACATTGTTCCTTTTTAACAGAATACCTGTTGTTTTAGAGAGGGAGGCAGAATTTAAAAAAAGGATTAGTATGCCTTGTTCACAGTTTTAAATATATATCAATCCTTTACTTTCTACCTATTACCTCTTCCCCTTTCAAGAAAAAAGTAAAATAAAAGATGGCCACAACCATAAAAAACCTGCTAAGAGTAGGTACCCAAGAGTTTGAGAGTACAAGAATCTTCACAGTCCAAACATATTTGGGTTTTTTCCTCTCTTCAGGTATTCAAATGGAGTGGAGAGAATACATACTTTATCAATGGAGATACTAGCTCTCTGGAGCTTGGAGGTGGAGGGTGAGTGAATATTTTGTTTTCAAATCATGTGGCCAACTTTATTTTAAATGAGAATAGGGACAATGGTAGATTTAAGAAAAACTTGGCAATCAAGTGTCTGAACTTTTAGTAGTAACAAGTATGTAGTCTGTGTAGTACAGATACCTCAGCAATCTGATTTCTGTTACAGACTCAGAGCAATTTCATTTGCTTGAAGAGAGTGACTGATGTTAGCTATGTAGAGTTTGTTTTTTGGTTGCGTATTTTTTTAACTAGAAAAAACCCCAGATGTTTTGGGTAGATACATGTCTCATTGCTGAAGAGGTCTGAAGATAATCCTTAATGGCAATTTTGCCATCAGCTTCTAAGGTTTATCATATCGTCCTTATTAAGTTGTCGTTATTCTGTTTATGCAGAGAGCAAGAACACAGACAGTGCGTAGTGAGGTCGTAAGTTTCAGAGGTCAGTGGGTATGAAATCAAGGGCCAGGGCTCTATGACTAACTAAAGCTTACTGCAGGTTGTACCACGGGACCTCTGGGCATGGTTTGCATCAGGAGTATATAAACTCCCTGCCTGCTCCTCCTAACCAGAAGGGGCTGTGTCCACATCCAGGCAGCCAGGGGAGGAATCCCAGCGTCCATGCTCTGGTGTGAGCCAGAGCTGGCAGTGCAAACAGCTGAACGGCTTAGGGAGCTCTGGGCTCTCAAGGTCCTGTGCACTGCTCCACTCACTGGTGCAAACAAAGCAAGGAGACTGCTCCACAGGCTTCCTGGTGAGTGGTTTGCCAGGACTGAGCTCTTCAAATTTGGCCTAAGAGATCCCCAGAACTACCTATATTTCTCCGTATCGTTTCTTTGTTTTGACAGGTTTCAGTATTTTTACTATTATAGATAACCCAAAATTTGTTGTGTGTTTCCTTTTTAGTGGCCGGTTTGGCTTGTGGTTAGATGCAGATTTGTATCATGGGCGAAGCAATTCCTGCAGCACCTTCAATAATGACATCTTAACTAAGAAAGAAGATTTCATAATACAGGATGTAGAAGTATGGACATTTGAGTGAAATACTGACTGCCTTAAGGACTGGATCCATTAGGCACTTAAATGCTAACTAGAAGGTGCAGGCTGCCTCACAATGTTACACGCTTTTTCCTCAAGTTTGTACCAGAGCATGACTACGCAAAAAAAAACAACCAAACAACCCAAGAATAAAAGAATTGGTTTTGAGAGGCAGCAAGAGACAGAACAATAAGAGATCACTCTGAAGTGTTTTTTACTGCCTCTTCCAACATGCCTTCATTGAAGATATGATGCTTATGAAAACATTCATGGTGTATAAGTCGAAAACTTTTTATGTAACTGTGAAAAAAATCCTTTGGGAAAACTGTAACTATCTAGTACATTCCATGTGTATTTATGTTCAACATATAAATGCTGACCAAAAATAAAAGGTTACTTTACCAAAATCTACAGCATACTGTTTGCCATGGAAAAGAGTCAGAAACAGGTATACACAGCACTTAAGGGAACATGTTTTTAAAATAATTTTATTTATTGTTATTGTATAGCAGATATTTTTGTGAATGTATTAGCTACAATTTTTTCTTTCAATGTTTCAAGTCTCATTTTGATAAATAGTTGCTGTTGAGGTAGGTTTCTTATGCATTGGCATTTATTCTGAATCAATTTATTTGATTTCTGAAGTTAATTTTTATATTTTTATTTTGTAAATGAGATTTTGTTTTCATTATACCCTAATTAGAGGGTTTGTTTTTCTGGCAGAAACACTTGAGTGCATAATTCTGTTTCATTTTCATTTCCTGAAATGAGGGAGAAGGTGGATAGTGCTTCTTATTAACTCTGCTGTCACATTCCTGTTAATAGATTATTATTTTGGCAGTATGGAGACACTGGGCAAACCGCCACATGGTGTAGACTGTATTGGCTCTGTTGCAATCCACAGAATTGGGACAGCATGCTCTGAGCATCTGCCTTTGTATTTATGTGACTGTTTACGAAGGACATTTCTAAGAGAGAATTGTTTTTCTGTGTAGCCAGCAAATGATTCAAAATAAGCCGCTCACTGTGCTTTTATGAGCATTTCTCTACAAACTGAAGAATTTGTTAAGGAGAAGATACAATGGAGATTTAGAGAAGAATGTGCTTTTCCTAATAGGCCAGGTCATGTTGGTGTAAAACTTGTTTTCTTAGTAATTACATACAATATTTTTTTTCCCCCAAAAAAGGCCTTGAAGCAACAGAGTGGTTTAGGATTTGACAGGCAACTAAATATTCTTGTTTGTTTTTAATGAGATGAAATTATACGCCTTGCTCCCGCCAAAGCTGAAAAGACTATATTACAAAATGAAAATTTTGGTAAAAAGTAGAGTGTGAGAGAAGACTGGCAATCTTCACTGTTTGCTAAGGAATTCTGCTTTGCCATTAAGCTGTGGTTTTGTTTACACAGTCCAGGCCTAACCAACATTAGGATGCTGTCCTGCCCTTAGATTTGAATGTGTCATTATCCTGGGAAAGGCAGGTTTTAGAAACAGTAGTGTGCATTAAAACAGTAGAATCTAATTTTGGAATATTAATAACTGAGTAATACAACTCAATTTAGTTACTGCTGTTTCCTTTTTGAATAGATTAAATAAAAATTAAAAAAAAGCCAAGTGCTTTTCTTTGAAAAGCATTTCTAAATCTTAATCCTGCACAGAAATTTCACTGTCTAAAAAACCAGTGCTATATACGGTAAGTCTGTATCACACTGCACGTGAACTTTTCACACTCCCTTTCTATGTGGTTGGTCTACTACAGCCATAAATGAAGTTCTTACTGGTAATGCTTTAAAAGATTTTGGAAGTTGCTAACAGCATAATGCTTTGAAGATACCCAGAATATCTAACACTGTTTGCTCTTTTAAATGGTGGCAGACCACTTAATAGTTAAAAAAAACCAAAAAAACAACAGAAAACCCCCCCAACAAACAAAACTTAGACCAACCAAGTTCAACGTTTTACATACATTTCACTATTGCAACCTACAACTTACTCCATTATATTATCTTGTCAGAGCATATCTAAACGCTGTGGTCTATATTTGAAACAGTGTTGTTCAATCAAAATTCTGTGACCCTTGAACTATGAATATTTAATATATGTAATGCAGTGCTATCACAATATTTTCAATAAAGGAATTTATGCATTCAGAAACTTGTTACAACTGCTTTCTCTTTTATTCACAAACTTTAGAACATTTTAAAGATGAAAGGATGCAGTTTAAGTTACAGGCTATGCTGACAAATACCTGCATCGCCTCATAAAAAGAGAATTTCAGCAATACCATCTTTTAGAAACACGGGTAAGGAGATTGGAGCTTTTGGTTGAGTTGTATCGGGCTTTAGGGTTGTTTTTTTGGTGTGTGTCTGTAGTATGGTATGTCCTAAAAGAGAGTTGTGTTTTGAGTTCACTCGGAGATAGACTGACAAAGGGCTAAGAACTACCAGTAAACAGTTATACAGTTGACTTAGTAGTTCTTGCTGCTACTCTCAGCTGTAGTGAATGACATGTATTTCCTCATATTTTTGACAACCTGTTCCTAGAAGTCATAAGTCCATGTACATCATTATTGTATGCACCCTTTTCATATTTCCGAAGTGTTTATTTATTTTTATTTCTGCCCAAGCAAGACAAAAGCATACAATGTCTTAAAAGTACTTGCTTCTTGGGTTTTACTGTTTTTTACTGTATACGGAAGTGTCTTTAGGAGAAAACAAACTATGATTATGTGTGAAATGGAACAAGTGTGCTGTCTGTGAGCCTTGCTTTGACGGAAATGCATTAATGACTTTATTAAAGTAATAGGAAAATGACAGACACTAGTGATTTTTCTCTCAGGGAAAACAAAAGCTTGTTCTTGCAACATCAAGCACATACTTCAGTTCTACTTCAGATTTTTGATTCGGGATGGTGCGAAAATGTGCACTCACAACAAGGCTTGTAATTACCCAGGTAAGTGCAGATGTTTTATGTGGTACTGGTTTCAGTGCAGGTTTTGTATTGGATGTTTTGCACAAATCTAGCTTTAGAGCAAAAGAAAATCTAGTTACTTTCAGAATAATTCTTATTTGTAAACTTTAAAGATTTCATTTGCCTGTTTGAAGCAGAGAAAAGGAGCAGGTTAAGTCATTGCAAAGGAACGCCCAGCACTCTGCAGGTTGGCGAACCTGGTAAGAGTTGCTTCAGGTAGAATAGCTAACCATGTCCTGTCTGTACAGACACAGCTTGCTGGCCCTAAAAAAATACGCATTTTTTGAAGAATCTCAGTCTAAATTTTTCATCTCATTACCTTTTCAAACACTATATCCTGTCATCAGTGGGACGAGTACTTTATGCCTTTTGGGCTGCATGAAGAACACAAACATAGAAATTCCATGGTCAGTTGATTCTGCAGCAGTGCAAATGATTTAAAATACAAATTATTAGGAAAACATTTTTAGAAATCAAAAGATAACTACCACTTGCAAATACCGCTGTTAGCTTTGGGAGCAGTCAATAGGATGAGGGTGGTGAGGCACTGGCAGAGATTGCCCAGAGGTGCCGTGGATGCCCTGTCCCTGGAAGTGCTCAAGGCCGGGTTGGATGGGGCTTTTGGAGCAGCCTGGTCTAGTGGAAAGTGTCCCTGCCCATGGCAGGGAACTGCATGATTTTTGAGGTCCCTTCCAACCCAAACCATTCTGTGATTCTATGAAATATCTCACTTTTACTGTGAATTAGTGTAGCTGTCATGAGCAGGCAACAGTTTCAGGACTGTCAGTTTATGCAGTTAGAACTAACATCAGACTTCAGCCCTCTTTGGTAGGAGCATAGAAGAAAAAATGTAGACTCAGTTGGCAAAATCTCTGGAATTATACTAGTGACCCTGAACAGCCTGCAAGAGTGCTGAGTTGGTATTTTATTTTTGCATTTCTATAAATTGAAGTAATCTTAATATAAATCTTGAAATACAGGGGCAAAATGCCTAAATTTCTCTTAAGACTTTTCATGTTTTGTATTGATCAAGGAATTGCTGGACAAAACTTTCAGGGGAGTACGTGGAGACAGATCCAGTGTCATAAGCTATCTTTCCATCCTTCTATCGGCCTTTTTTACTGTGGATTTATTTTTTATTCCTAGCAATTCAGCTTTAGCTAGCTCAGAACGCAATCATTTGGTTTTATTCCCAGTCTGTACCATTTTTTTTTTTTTTTTCCCCAGTGAAAACTTCACGGTGAGCAGACTTCACGCGTTCCCGCCGATGCTGCGGGGATGTCGCTCGGCGTGCGGCCAGAAGCCCGACGCAGAGCTCCGAGGTAGCTCAGGCTTGTGCCCCCCTGGAAGAGCAGCCCCTGTTCCCAGGGACTCCGGGAGTACCGGCGCTCCTCCCTCGGCGGGCGGGGCGCAGGCGCGGCCGCGGGAGGCGGCGGGAGAGGGACGGGAACGGGATCGGGAGCGGGGCTATGGCCGGGGAGGAGGCCGCGGGTGCGGCCGCCGCCGCCCCGGGGAGCGAAGCCGGGAATGGCGGCGGCTACGACGGGAAGTGCGTGTTCTGCAGGATCGCCCGCCGGGAGGAGCCGGGCACGGCGCTGCTCCCCTGCGAGGTGGGTGAGGGGCGCGGGTGCCAGCGCGGCCTCCCTCCTTCCTTCCCTCCTTCCTTCCCTCCTTCGTTCCCTCCTTCGTTCCCTCCTTCCTTCTCTCCTTCCTTCCCTGCTTCCTTCCCTCGGGCGGTGCCGGCCCGCCGCCTGCCCAAGGGGCCGCGTTCAGAGGCGGGGCAGCCCCGGAGGGTCGTCAGCTCCTACTCGTGGACAGAGGGAGGAAAGGTCGGTCGGATGGAAAACGCCGCGCCTGCCCTAAGTGTTGGCACAGCAGCCCCAAAGCTGGCACCGAGGAATCCTGGCTGCTGGAGGTCAGGACATCGTGCTTGTAGGCTGGCTCCAAAAATCTCAAGGTTTTTTGCTAGTTATTTCAGCTATGTCATTAGGTAGTTTTAGAATTTTTTGTTTGGTATTGTTGTTGGTATGGGAAGGATGGACTTTCTTGCCAACTCTTCGCCAGTATCCGCGTCCTAATCAATTTAATATGTTTGCATCCTTTTTTAGTATGAAGACCTTGTTTGCTTTAGAGATAGGAAACCTGGTGCCCCCCACCACTACCTGGTGGTGCCCGTGAAGCACATGGGAAACTGCAAAACACTGAGGACAGAGCACATACCTCTCGGTAAGGCTGTAAGTGTGTGTTTAACCTAAAGGAAGATAATTTTTCACAGCCTTAAGTAGTGTGTTCTGAAGTAAATTACACCTTTGAACACTGTTTGTAAACACGGAAGTAGTTAATGTGAGTGTAGGTAGGGACTTACGCTTTCTGGGAACTTCCATGTGCTGTTCTGGAATGGCACGGGTTTTTTTGTAATTCTGTAAAAACGCTGCACTAGTGCATGAAATCTCTTATGCTTGCATGGAGTACAGATGCCTCTGCACTTTGTTGGAACTGCAACTTTAAAGCATTTATGTGCTGTTTCATTGTGTTTTCTTAGATAGATATGCAATTTTAAATTATATGAAAACTGAAGAATTTTATAAAATGTACACTTTGAAATAAGTGCTACATTATTTTTCAGAAAAAAAGGGAGTGACAAATGAAAAGGGGAAATGCTATTCCAATAAACTTAAAAAAAATTTGAAAAAATAAAATTCTAAAACGTTGAAGCTATGATTTATTGTTGCTAGGCTTTTTTTTTCTTCATTAGGAAAACATTGTCCTGGCATTTGTTTCACAAGATACGCCTAGCTAAATGTGTTGAGTAACAGAAGAAACTACAGCCATACATGCATGAAGAGATCCCACCTTAGGGAAATTTACAGGTGATGCAAGAAAATAGTTACAATGGCATTTTGCAAATCTTGCATCACTAGTGGTATTTCTCTTCTAAACATAGGGTGGTTTTCTCCAGAAAAAAAAACTTTTGTATGTGTTTGGATTAAAGACAATTCTTTTTATTTCACCTTGAGTTTTTGTGTTAGAGTTGCTGCATTTTTTAGTGATAGAGTAATTAAATTTTGCCCTAGTAATAAGTAGGACTGGCAATTTTATTTTAATTTGTGTACTGTCTCTGAAACTTACACCGGGCTGCACAGGACCTGGAGATCAAAGTCCTGTACCTGTATAGAGATACAACACTGGAATTAGTGTAAACGTCATCATTCTGACCAATCAATATTTGTTATGTTTTTTTAATAAGGATGTGATGATAGCATGGCTTTGGCCAAAGTCCTTAGAATAATACCACACTTAAAAGCATCAGTTTCGTGGAAGTTGGTAACAGTGACAATTTTCCAGTCAGTTATTGTATACACTCTCTTGGTTGTCTTTGTTTGATTAGGAGTAGTTACAGTGTTTATATTTTGAAAAACCCTTCTTTATAATCTCCATGTAATTAGTCTGTTGCAGTTAATATTCTGAAAAATACCTTTTTTTAATCAAATTTATTTGTGTTTAATAGTGAAGAGAATGATGGAAGTTGGAAAATCTGTCCTCCAGAAAAATAATTTTAGTGACTTGAATGATGTAAGGTATGTAATGGAAACCTTTTGTCTATTGAGCATGTTTTTTTTACTTTTCAGAATGTTATTTGAGAGATGGTGTCAAAAACTGCAGTATGATTTTCTGAAGAAATTTGGTCTACATTCACTTATTGCATGACTTCTCAAGTAGAATCTGCTGGCATTGAATATAAACTCTTTGTCTGATAATATTCCAGTGCAGATTGCATTCCAGCTCTGAGATTCTCTAACAACCCTATCTTGGAATAGGGAGGGCACTTCAAACAACTTACCTGAAAGGCTACTTTCTCTTTATATGCTGAGAGTATGCTTTAAATCTTAGATGCCAGAACAGAGGTATAACTTTGTCCTTTTCAAGGGCCCTGCGCTGTGTTTCAGTCATACCTACATTCGTTTCTTTCAGTGCTGGACCCTGTAGTTTAAGGCAGTGCATTTGATAGCTGAAGTAAACTGTTAACATAATTTAAACAGTATAGAAAAATAGGGAGCTGGGCCTTCATGATTAAAATTGATAGTTGATTTTCCAGCTGAAAACTTGATAGGATACATTTAAATACTTTTTCTTCTTTCTTTTTTTTAAAAAAGTGTCTTAAATACAGAGATGTGAGGGGGGAGGTTAATGGGTTTGAAAAGCTTTTTTTGTGATATAATGAAAGGGCATATTTTTGTTCTTGCCTTTATGTACAAGGAAAAGGCGATGAGTTGTGAATTCCGTTATCATGTTAAATAACCTGCAGTGTTCCACTTCTTCCTGAATTAACATCATCAATATCTTGTTTTCCTTTTCAATAGAATGGGTTTTCACTGGCCTCCATTCTGCTCAATATCCCACTTGCATCTTCATGTCCTGGCCCCAGCCAGCCAGCTAGGATTCTTATCCAGGCTGTATTACAGAATCAATTCCTACTGGTTTATAACGGTGAGTGTAATGCACATGAGCTTTTTGGTAGGTTTTCAGTTGCAAATTGAAAATGTGATGTCTTTCTAATCTTTTAACTTTGACCAATGATTTTTGTTGTTACTACAATTTGTAATTATGTATATTTTGCATGAACTATTTGAGGCAAACATAATAGCATAAACATTAAGGTTTTTACCTATTACAGGGAATGGAGTGCTAATAACAGCAAACAATATAATACTTAGGGATCTTATATGAAGTTCACGTTCTGTGATGTGCTTCTGTGGACACTTTGTAAATATTTGGGCTTTAATTTAAAAGGTTACATTCAAATGTAATGGACGGTTTTGTACGTATTCTGGTTCATCCAGTGTAGGTGAAAACATATCCACATAATGATTGCATTTATCAATTCACCTTGTCGTCTTTAGACTAAAACAAGTGTCTGCTTTACAAAAACATTGTTTGTACTGATTTGTGTCAGGTTTTGCTGATTTATGCCAGTAGAGGTAAGGAGTGAAACTGAACTGGCACTGACTAAAGCACTTTGAAAATCTCTCTCTCTTGAGATCTCGCTCTCGCTGCTTTGATACAGCAAAGCACCTATCCTTGCAATGTAGCTGCACCATCCTGGTATAATTACACAGCCCCAAATCAAAGTTGCTGAAAAATGTCAGTCTCATCTAAAGAATATAGACAGCCTCTTACTTAAAGAGAAGAAACTTGGCTTCTTCACAGTGGTACCTCACTGAAGATCTCAGCTTAAAAAAAAGTAGATGTGTCTGCTGTGTTATTGAGCATATTACAAATATTTGGCCCTAGAATAAGCATAGCTGTGTAGTTTTACTGCTTATTATCTTGGATTAGTTCAGGGAGATCTGTACAAAGTCTGGTTATTCAATATGGATGCACTTTAAAAGGTATTTTGTTCTGTTGTCAAGATGAAAAATGTTCCTGGGTTGGTGCTGGGTTTGGTTTGATTCTGTTTTTTTTAATTATAGTGTCTTGAATGTGGTATTTGTCTCAAAATGCAAATTAGGATTCAGATAACTTCATTTTCAGTTGCTCCATGTTTTATGTAGCTTTATTTACTGCAAATAAACCTCAGTAACTACTTGAAGTCCCGTTAAGTTCCTACCCTAACTAGCTGATTGCATTTTTACTGTGTGTATTTAAAATACGCCAAACTTAAACTTTTCACCTTTTAATGTAGTTCCTTTGTAGATCTCAATAAAACCTCAAGCACTAGCTCAAATCAAAAGTTTAATTCAGTAGGACTGTCAAAAAAAGGAAAGGCTGACAGTAAACTGATCTGTTTCAGAAGTGCCCATGGGCTCAGTCTGGCTTGGTTGTTGGCAGACTTCCTCCTGCCCTGAGCCTTTTTGAGGGGTTGGTGAGCTGGTGCTGTTAGTGTACAGAACACAGCTGTCCCAGTTCTGCCCGAGATGTGATATGAGAAAAGCCATATAATGAGAAAAGCACGTATGAGTGTAGTGACATGAACAAAGAATGATGTGCATCTTGTGACATGAACCACAGAGGTGGACACCTCCCACCTCTCAGCATCCTATGTAGCTGGTGTGCAGCTTGCTGGGTGATGAGACCTCACAACACTCTGCTCTGGAGTGTCTCACAACAAATCCCAGGTCTCACCACTTGGTTGTTATGAGCGCTGCTTTCTTCTGAGGTCTTTAAATTCACAGTGCTTTAATAGATCTGCTGTTTATTTGCTCCAGCATCCTCTGACTTTCATAGGTTATGTTAACTCTTCTGATCGCCTCTTGGGAGTTTGATGGAAACTGTGGGAGTTGAAAGCAGTTGTTGTATTCCACTTCTGTTGTATGCTCTGTCTGTAAAAGCGCAAAGTAAATGCTCTGTCAGCGTCACTGTTTTTAAAATGGAATTTTCAGTAAACTGAAGGCCCACGATGTGGTTAAAACATTGCTTTCTCTCTCTCCTAGGCTGAACAGCTGATTGAAAGACTGCAAAGTGAAAATGCTGCCAGTTGAAAACTTGTGTCCTTAGCCAGTTTGTCTTTGAGCTCTGATTTAAGGTTGCACAGTTTGATGTTGCCAATAATATTCCAGGATAAAAAAAGCTTTAGTTCCTTTTGAGGAAAGGCACAAAGGTTTTCTAGCTGCCAACCCTATTCTCCTTTGGATACTTCAATCTGTACACTTCCCTGACAATAGCTCAATGTATTTTAAATATAATTTTATATTTGTGTATATGCATACATAATACACACACACATGCACACAGGCGGAGACCATTTCCTAATGAAAGGCAGGGTATAGTCACTGAATGTACTGCAGCTAAGGCAACAAGTTACGACTAAGAGCATGTACATGATGCCAGAGGGAATATTTCTTGCGGAATCAAGCTTCCATTTTCAGGATGCATTGTTCTGGAATTGCAGGTAACATTAAAACATTTAAGTTTCCGTCTACATTTGTATGATATGTTAGTTATGCCTAGTTATTAGTGGGTACCTTGCTGAAAGTCCACTACTAACTTTCTGGTGCGATGTTACCTGACTTGTTTGCATCACAGTGACATAGTAAATGTCAATACAATATGTGCCCAAGATGTGATAATGCTGTGTAAGATCGAATATAGTTTATGTGTAAGTGGTTGTATGTTGGACTTAAAGAGACTTTTTTTCCCCTCTAATATGCACAATGTTTGAAACTACTTATTGTATGTTTACAAAAAAAGTGAAGAGTTCAGAGCAATGGATTTAATAGACTGCTCTTCTGCATGGCAGTAGATACAAAAATCCAAATTTTCTG
This sequence comes from Cephalopterus ornatus, assembly GCA_013396775.1. NCBI lineage: Eukaryota > Metazoa > Chordata > Aves > Passeriformes > Cotingidae > Cephalopterus > Cephalopterus ornatus. The sequence continues at coordinate 91,254 of VZRE01004709.1, read as the reverse complement.
ATATTGTTCTCACTGCAAGTTCCTTGGAGATTACTAATGCCTTGCCTGAATTTGGATTCTGAGTAAAGTCATAATAGAAATAGCTCTTTAGTGCACTAAGTGTGTGGCAGGCTTACATAAGAGCAATGTGATTTGAATTTGGGATAGCAAGGACTCAGCCCAAAACTGGAAAACTCAACTGTTGAGTTGCTTAAGGAACCTGCTGAACATTTGCCTTTGCTGTATGACTTTGTATGTAATGCCAGCACTTTGTTTTTCAATACCATAATAAGGCAGACTGTTTGGAAAGTTGAAACTCTAGAAAACATGGAGTGGATTTTCTTTGTTCACAGAGCGTGTCTTGGTGTCGAACTAACCAAGTGCCCTTGCCTGATGCGTTTAGATGCAGCTGAGGTGATGATGTCTGTTCCACTTGCAAGCTTCCCTGAACATAGTATTCTGTGTTTTCCATGGATCCAGCACCTGTTGCCTTAGTGATATGATGTATTGTAATATTTTTACACTACTTAGAGTTCCCACCTGTCTGAAGAACAGCATTTTCTACCTGGAAGAGTGTATGCCTCTCTGTCTGTAAGATCAGATGTCTTGTTATTCTTATTAATGGGCACTCAAATGTAATTTGCAGCCCTTTAGGGTTTTAGTTTCTAATGTTTAGTAGGAAAAGCGTTAACTTAAAGCCACTGAACTTTAACTACTTCTGTGCAATAGATGAGGAGGTTTGAGCTGGCTTCTAGCTTTGGGAAATACCCGAATATTAAGGTCTTTCAAGAGTTAATACTGTGCATGTGTTCTGATTTGTAATTAATTTATGTAACTGTACTTAACTGTGACATGTAATATTTAAAGTACCAACATGAACTGTTGTCAGAAAGGATTAATAAACAGAATAAATGCTAATCTTGGAATGATCTTCCAGTGCAATGGAATAGTTGACTGGGGGGGGTTGACCCTAGATAGCCCTTTGCTCACTCTTCACCCTTGACCCCAGCAGGATGGGAGAGTAGAAAGAGCAAAATGAGAAAACACATGGGTTGAGATAAAAACATTTTAATATGTGAAG
>VZRE01004709.1:20984-90111 GCA_013396775.1 Cephalopterus ornatus | reverse complement strand
CCAAAGAAAAGGCCCTCTCCTCAGCTTTTATTGCTGAGCAGACATTTTATGACACACAATATCCCTGCTGGCCAGCTGGTCTCAAGTGTGCAGGTTGTGCCCACTCCATGCTTTTTGCCCACTGGAGGGGGCAGAGCAGAAAAAAGAGAAGGCCTTGATGCTGTGCGCGCACTGCTCAGCAATCGCCAGAACGCTGCTGTGTTACCAACACTGTTACGGTCAAACCCAAAACATGGGCTGCTCTGAAGAAAGTTACCTCTGTCCCAGCCAGACTCAGTACGCTGGCAAATGTACGCAGAAGCACAAAGGTCAAGTTTTATATCTTAACTTTCGAGAAGGGTTGCACTAATGATGATAAGACTGGAAAGATAAAAATCTGGATATAATTTTAGCTTCCAGAGTTTTGCTGATGAGATGGAGAATCTCACTTATCCCTGACAGCAGTAGACGGGCCTCAAACCAGCTCAAACAACAAAGTGTTAAACAGAGGGACATTAATTACTGAGGAATGCTCAGCATCTCGTTAGCGTTTTTCAGCACAGAACTGCATTCCTTTTCCTTCCACATTGACAAGCACTCTTGGACTCCACAGATAATTTTTTTAATTAGGCCAAGAAATATTTTGTTTAGCCTATCCTAATACTTTGAATACGGTTCTGAATTGCAATGGGCAAATCCCATTAACTATGTCACTGTCTTCCACGGAAGATTTTAGTTATTTTAAAACTTAAAAAATCATCTGTAGAGCTTTCCAAGGAGCAAAGATCAATAAGGAGAGTGAACACAGTAGCTCTTACTCTCCAAGAGCCTGGAGAAGCAAAGTTGTTTAGCCACTGCCCTGGCTCTGTTCTTTGATCCAGTATTAGCAATCCTGAGAAAAGCTGCTTTTTTGACCTCATGTTTAGAAATGACAAAGCTTTATTTGTACTGTTTTGCTCAATTGTTTTACATAAACTCCCAACCTAATGTGAACCCAAAAAATAATGCTGTTATGCTGAAGTACTAAAGGCTCCCTCTAAAAGGATGAAACAGATGCACATACAATGCTGTTAAATTAAGAATAAAAAAAAAAAGTTTGTGTTTTGACTATAGACAGCATTTTCAACGTGCTGAAATTAGTAATAGCTCCCCAAACTATTCCAAAGTCTTTTTTTAAGTGCAAGCTGTAAATAAAAGCGTAAAAATGGGAGAAAACCAGTGAAAATAGTATTTGAAAATGACAAACTTGGAAACAATAAAATGCTGCGTAAAAACTGTCCTTTCAAACTGATGTGCAACATTTATTGAAATGGTGAAAGCGCCTTCAGTGTTTGACAAGACAAACCACAGATAATCCCTACATGATGTACAGTCCAAAACAGATGAAGAGTTCACGGCCTTCAATGGAAAGAAGAGGAAAGATCCCTGAGGGAGCCTGCCGCAAAGAAGTGAAGTTCAGGAGAGATTTCAAGAGCTGAAAGTTACCTAGAGTAGGGCTAGAACACCTTTTAGAGTGTTGGAGTTCACTTACTACTCCAAATAATCTGTTATACTAAAACCCCTCACATGCTACAATTTTTGCAAAAATAATTCAATAAATTCTGTTCCGTTTACTCTTAATGGGAGCCTGCTGAAAAAGAAAGTGTGTTGAAAAGTTTACATTCCCATTTCATCTGCAGATGCTAATTAATCATGTCACAGATGAGAAAACAGAATTTTGTAAAACTTGTAAACTAGTAGCTAAACTGAGTCGTGCATTAGATACGGTGCGTTCATGACTATACAGCCTTCAGGAGTAATTTTTTATTCTGGAGTGTACCAGTGGGCAAGCTGACCAAGTTGTATTACCTATGTTTTAGTTGTTTTTTGTTTTTTTTTTTAAATACTGGCTATTACTGGAAGCACGAGATCAGATTTGTCAACCTGGACGCTGACCCAGTTTGGCAGCTGGGTGTTTATAATCACTGTGTGGGCACATAGAAAGATTTCAGTTACTCTTTCTAGAAGGCTCATCTAAAGCTGGCAGGCAAGAAATGTGGCCCCATAATGGTTTAAAAAAACACCACCCATCTGTAAATAATCTTTTTTTTCTGCAATAATCCTTAGTTTTATTCAAAATGACAGACCAAGGTTTTTTAGTTGCTTACAAAGTAGGTAAGATATGTCATTAAGGGCTTGTTCTGTTTCCATCTGTTTTGATCAGAGGTGTGCTTAAAGCTCTTGTAGATGTACTCAAGGTGTATTTAAACCAACCAGCAGCAGGAGAAAGTGCATCAGAGGCTGTGTAAGCATCTGCCACTAACTGCTTACAGTAGTTTCAGTGAGAACTTAGATTGCTGATATTTAACTATTTGAGCCAGCCTTAAGAACTAGTAAGTTTATATGAGCTGGACTTGCATCTTGGGGTGCTCAGACTACACACTGCTCAACTGTGTGTCTTGCCATCGAGTATTTGTACAATTTCTAGCAATGTATTACCTTTCCTGATAATTACCACCCCGTTGGTCGGCTGGTGACATCTGAAGCACCTGATGCTGCTTCCTGCAAGCTGTGAACTAACACTACAGCAGAACTGACTGAATTTCAGAACTGACAGAATTAAGTAAAAGTCATTCCATAGCTGCTTTATAAAAAGCTCGATTTGTTTTGAAATCCAAATGTATGTAAAGACTTCATCTAATGAAATTTAGATGAAATCTCCTGAGGTGTGCTCACTTCATTTTGGCAAGAAATGCTTTTCCAAAAAAATAATTTTAAATGTCTTCAGATCACAAATGACATGCCTTCTTTTCAGCTGCAAGACGTAGATTTATTTAGAAGAAATGGCGCGTTTGAGAACTAAGTGGACACACACCAGCAATGCCTGATGCAGCATATATTCCCCAATTTCTAACATGGTAAAATTATGTGGTGATTAAAACCCACCCTTCATTTCCCCATCCATTTTCTACCTACATCCGATTCCCTTGTTTCCCAGATATACTTATTTCAGCACATTCATTTCTTCCTTTTTTTCTATTTTCATTATCTTCTCACTAGGAAAAAAAAAAAGGAGGCAGAGTGATAATGCAATCTGTATTCTTATTTGCTCAGTCCAAATGCTTACTTTGATGCAAATCCCAATTGGATGAAAATGTCAAAACAAAAAACCATTCTTTTAAGCTTTTTGCAATAAAAGTTCTTTTATATAAATAGCATAAAGTAACATGACTTTTATCAAGTTCATAATTTATATTAAATGTTAATATCCTTTTGATGCAAGAGAGTATCTTTAAAGACCCATCAAGTAGTGTAGTTAACACCACACAGAAGCTTTTATTTGCACTGATAAAAACCAGAACTTTAGATTTCTAATTATAGAGCTTTATGAATGGGAACTATTGTAAATACAGTTCCTGATTATTTTTAATAGCACTATTACAACTGTTTCATATAATCAATCCTTTTTTTTTTCTTTTAAAAAGTTTGGAGAGCTCACACCTGTGCTCTGAAAGCACAGCTTTGCCTTTGGTAAACGAAGTACGGGACTGCACTGCTATATTTGTATTTATGCATTTGGCAGTACAGGATCTCTGCTCTCCTCTCATAAAAAACACTGCCTCATTTTTGTGAAGGAAGAGCCTTTTTTTTCCTTATGAATGTACAAATTCCTCAATACAGAGTTTCTGTTGTCTTTCACCTCTTTACGTTGTGGCACCTTACTTGCTATGAAGGGGTATAGCTGAATTCACCAAGATAACTGCAGAGCTTTGTGACCTAGGGTATGACACAGCATTGGAAAAACAGAACAGGTAAAAACGGTGTGAGATACAGAAGAAAAAGAACAACGGACACAGAAGGTTTGGAGAAAATATGATTATAAGAATAGACTATTAAATACCAGGACTAGAGCAGCTCTCCAAAATACATGCAAAGTGCAACTAATTTAGGAACCATCAAATATCCTTGCTGTGATATTTTTCTAAGTTTGGGAATCTTTTTCTCCTTCATGAAAATAGTTTCCATTTATTCAGTTTAACAGTGTGAAATGGAACCTAAATATATCCAGGCTCTTTGTTTGAAGAAGTATATGAATTCCCACAAAAGTTTTCAATTCCACGTTTTACAAATCCCAATCCCCCATGCAGCAAGTATTTCACGACCTGCAAGGATCATTTTTGTATGGTAGAAAGTTAGTTATTTATCCTTTCAATAACCTAAAAGCAGTAAGCCAGCGGAGTCATTTGAAGAACTGTGAAATACACAGTAGTAGATGATAAGGACAATCCAATGGCAGTGTGATGGATTAGCTTATCATTTGTGATTTCTGTCCAGATCTCTACCATTTTTACAAAAATATGCTTTATCCTTCTCACCAGTTTTCTCTCCTGCTCATGTCCCAGTAGGTAGCTGAGCTGAAATTCTGTAATGAAAACCCTTCAAGATGGTATCTAGGTATGTTTGTCCAGATGGAACCATGCAGCAAAATTCATTCCACGACAAAGCCTCATTGTAGTAAAGTGATGACTACATCATCATCTTTTCCTTGCCAAAGCATTTCACCTTCAAAATGAACCAGACCATGTTTTCTGGCTCTTAACAAAATTCCTACTACTTTATTGGAAATAGTCACATATGTTTCAAACAGCTGCCCAAATGTCACACTCACGTGTCCATCTTCTCCCACCTGTCCAGTGCTTCTAATGATCAAGCACAGCTCTTCTACTTCCTTGCCCACGTGTGAGTGAGCATCTTTCCCTCTCTGCTCTGTCCGAGACCCTTCAGGGGGTCTCCCATAGGTAGGATCTCCTCGCTGAGTATGCGCAGGTTTAGATGCAAGCCTGTTGTCGCTGCTGAACGGGTTCTTCCTCTGATACTCAATGTGATCCTCTGCCCAGGTCTGCCAACTTTTCCTCAGGTCGCCCACCGCACTGGTAGCTTTAGCACTCTGCCCTTTATCTACTTCCATTTCTTGAAAAATGTTTTACGGTACTCAGGCAGGAAACAAATCAATGACTGGTTGTAACTGTGGTTCCTGGGTGCAGTGTCAGCTATAAAAGAAAAACAACAAATCAGCTTGATAATTTTTGGAGGAGTTTTTAATTTTTGGAGGAGTTTTGCTCAAGTGAGAGGAAATGCTGCTGAAAAAGACAATAAATATCTGAACGTTTTTTTAAGTCTACCCATAATTCTACAGTAATGAAGAAAGTAAAAGTGATTCAGCTGAAATTCAGAAGCAATGTTGGAACACAGTAAATTATGCTTACAAGGTTACCCGGTGTACAACTGGTCCCACAGCCTCCATGCAACACAAACGTCGTGCAGTACTGACTCTTCCTGCAATGATGCCTTTTAAAGAACTTTATCCTGGTACCCGGCAGCCCCGCTGACTTCCCAAACAATCTGATGCAGTGCTGGCTGACCTGGGAAGAGAGCAAACCATTCCCGGACAGGCAGCGCACCAACCCGTGTACAGGGGTGGAAAGCCTTTCTGCTGCCTGCGCACGGATTAAAGGTGGACAGATTCACGCTCTGCCCACAAGGTTCCCACAGACTGTGAAGTTATTATGCACAGAAAATATTATCTGGAGTACATGGTGGGAGCAGGAGGATTTTCCTCATCAGGCACTGCAAAGAGAAGGGGAAATCGCAGTTAGTGAGCGTGTCACTGTCTGCAACACCCTATTTAGTGGAGAAGGCAAAACCAGAATAGATAGTTCTCCCTTAAAAGGCTGCGCTGCACAGCCATGTCTGCCAGCTACGCGCCACAGGCAGGCTCCAGGCAAAGGAGCTTGCGCTCCAGGGGGGAAACTGCCTCACCTCTCCGGGTAGGCGGGCTGCCTACCACCTGTGACATTACAGCTACTTAGATTACGGGCTATCTGTGAAGTACGGGGTTATTTTGATGAATCAGGCACAGACTTTTGCATACCTGCAGAGATCTGAATGTGTTATAACCATGTCTTTGCTGGGGCGTATTTTTCACCTGTTGAAATATGCAAACTAGAGTTTCCATTCAGCACATTAGTAGAGCTGATACTTTTACCGACATTTGAAGACAAACCCCACGATTAGTGCTAGCTTTTCTATGGGGAAATGCACAGAAATGCAAATTCTGAACAGTTTAACAACTGAATTATAGAATAGGTATTTCTATAATTTAAGGTTGTTGTTTTTATCGTAAGATTTCATGGATATTTGCCCATATATATGTTGGTGCCGTTGCACATGAACACGTGGGCAGTGACAGAGCTCCCCGAATGCCCCAGCAGAACATGTAAGTCAGTCAAAAAACACTTGTGTTGCCTTTGGGTCCAGAAGAGTGCATGGGGTGAGTAAAAAATGGCAACACAATCACTACAAAAGAGAACTGAGAATAATAAGCAGCAGCACACATTAAATAATGGCTTTTCAATCATGCTCTCTCACTTTTAAACTGAAACGTATGGTTATCAGATGCTCCTATTGTTATATTTTTTGTGAGCAGAAGGTGGTTAATTCTAGCTTCCTGGATAAATTTCAAGATGAGTAATTACATTTTGGGTACTTAAAATTTTCCTTAAAATTTTAAGGCTAAAAGGCTAAAAAGGACAATTTTTCTTTCTTTCTCTCCATAAAATAGTTACATAATGTTGTTGATTTAGGATGACTCCCCAAATCCACACTAGCAAACTGCTTGATTCTTCTCAATGACATTAGAGAAATATAATAAATTACAGGAATGTGACAAAAACAGTTTGCAAACACAACATCTCAAAAGCATTTTGTTTTTACCTCAGAATCAAATACTAAGTCTTACTTAGTAATGTACATTCACTTTCAAACTATGCTGAGCAACATATACAGACTGCCAGAGATTTTGCACACATCCTCAAGTCTAAAGCAAGAAAAAAATCAGGGCTTTAGTTAAATTCTTCTGTAGCAGCAGTATCACTGGAATACTGAGGTATTCATCTCGTGAGAACACAGCAATGCTCTGAAGATAAAGCAGTGCAGATAAAGTAGGCAAAAGCCAGTCTCAAAGAGATTAAGCTTAAAAATAATACTAATAAAGCTTCCTAAGGAGTTTCAAAAATGGAAGCTATATAGCTAAGAAATCTAAAGTGAGACAGAACGGAAAAATAAAAGCAGGCTTCTTCCACTAAATCTCTCAGCAATCCCAAGATTCTGTAAGCAATCTCAGGTTCTCGGAGTTTGTCAGCAGTTCAGCAACGTGTTTATTGCTGGGAGCCAGCATTCAGCTGCTGAGGTGAACAAGCCTGATCCACATCCACCTGTTTTCTTTCTGTTCTAGGAAAGTTCACGTTTAGCTGCCAGGGCACTTTAGATTGTTTTCTTGTCAATCATCACGGCTAAAATTTCACAGTAAACTTCAGTTTCGATTACTGCAGGAAGGGAAAACTGGAGAAGCTGCAGGATGGGATTATGGAGATGCATAAGGAAGGTGGCCTGTGGAGTGTTCACAGGTCATGAGCAAACTCTTAGCCATGTAGAAAAAAACCTGTCCAAAAGTTAGCACTTAAAATACAGAACATGAGTTCAGTGCTGAGCTGGCCTGGTTCTAATAAAAAGCTTACCGAAATCTGGATAAGCCGAATCTCTCAGCTCAAACTAACAGGGAGATCAGTGAGTACGAGATTGTGGTTATCAACCCTGGATATTAAAATAAAAGAAAACATAATCCGCAAGACAAACCCCTTTCGCCTCCCCGCGTTTCATCGTCACACCTCTGTCCTTCTCCTGGGAATCTGCTTCTCTACCTGGTCCGACACCCACGCCGCCGGCGCTGACCTCCTTCCCACGGAAAAACGGAATGCGACTCCTTTGGCATCTCTTAATTCTTAATGTTATTTAATGCTCCAGATCCTTAAATGTGGCCGCGAGAGGCCGCAGCGCTGCCCTACCAGTGTTAACACCCGTGAGCCAGCGTGTGTCCCCAGGGTACGTGTAGTTATTTATAAACCATATGCACGCTCCGCTGTCCTGACACGTGGCGCGCATGATAAAGCACACACAAAACACAAAGTGAAAGAAGGATGAGAAGGAGACGAAATGAACGGCAACTAAGCACGGTGCGCGCAGCACCGGCTCCCGCCGCCCCGCTCGCTCCGCGGGGTGTCCCGGTCACACGCCCCTGGCCGGGATGCTCCCGCCTCTCCCGCCGCGGCGCCGAGCCCGCCCGCTCCCGGCGGCGCATGCGGGGGGCGGGGGATGGCCGGACATGGCGCTGGAGGCTCTGGCGCTCCGGCGGTACTTGCTGCTGCTGGCGCAGGAGCACCTCGAGTTCCGCCTGCCGGTGAGAGCTGCAAGGGGCCGGGGCCGGGGGTCAGAGGTTGGAGGCCGGCGATCGGAGGCCGGGCGCTCCCGGACAGCGCGGTCCCGGCTGTGCCCGCGAGTGGCCGGGGCCTCGCCCGCCCCGCGCGGCTCGGGGAGAGCCGGGGCCGAGGGGCTCCCGGTGCCCCTTCGCTCGCCGCTCCCCGCGTCCCGTGGCAAGGAACCCCCTCAGGCGTGGTGCTGCCTCTCCTCCCTTCCAGCCCCATGGAGAGCGTCTGCCCGGTGGCTTTTTTCCTTGCCGCTTCTCCGGAGCCTCAGGCGCTGGGAGAGATTGCCAGCAGAGTTCGTGGGGCTCCACGTGAGGAGGGGAAACTGTGAGGGGAAAAAAAGGGGGTTACAAAAATGCTTTCAAGGATTTGCTTTGGTGACTTTTAAAGTTTGTTTAAACTATACTGCTGCACCCGTCAGCGTGGTGTGGGTACAGAAATGGTTGGTGCTGCCCTGGGGACGCGTGCGGTCAGCTCTCATTCCAGTGTCCAATGGACTGCTCGGGGAAGTGGCGGAGTCGCCGTCCCTGGAGGTGTTTAGGGAAAGACTGGATGTGGCACGTTGTGCCATGGTCTAGTTGACGCGGTGTTCAGGCATAGGTTGGTCTCCATGATCTCAGAGGTCTTTCCCAACCAGATAGCTTCTGTGATTCCCTGTCCCAGGTGTTTATGGAGCTTTGTGAGGCAGGAGAGTTGCAGTTATCTCCGTTTTCAGGAGGAAGATTTTGAGGGGCAGCGAGGGTGGTGCTCTGTGAAGCCCTAGGGCCTGTGGCATGGGCCAGGATTGAGCAGACGTCTCCAAGGCCTTGGCTGGCGTCCTGGTTGCGAGCCTTGCTTGCACCGGTGGCACTGAGGACTGTTCGCTTTTGGCTTGTGGTCCTGAGTGTTTGCTTCCATGCAGTCAGAAGGGTTTGTGCCCCCCTGGCCTGTGTGGGATTAGGGACAGTAGAGCGGCTTCTGTGGTGGGATCAGAGGAAGTGCTGCCTCGAGTGTTTCAGTCTGCTTGTCATGGACACGTGTGTGATGGTTGGTTGCAAAATCTGGGGTGTAGAGTTTGTTCCTTGTCGCTAAATCTGTTTTACGTTATCAAGTAGTGTTCACAGAAATAACTGAAACAAAAAAGAAATCGTAACTTATTTGAAGCTGCCTAGTCTTTTTTATGAATCCCGAGTGCTTTTATGATGAATGTGTCGTTTAGCATACACTCAGTTTCCACATTAGTAAGAAAACCCTCTTGTTTGTAAATATAACTTGTGATTATTTTTTCTCCCATGATAACTTACAGAGTTGCTGTACACCTAAACAAATTTTGATACCCTAAGGGCTCTTCTAGGCACAGTCTAGAAGAGCTAGTAATATCCAGGATAGTATGCTATTGTTTAAAATAGTGCTGGAATGTGGAGTTATTTTGCTAGAATTGGTGGGTCATCATCACACGTTATAAAATATTTAATGTGCTTTGCATCATTTGTTTTCCTTGTTTTCATTAAGGTTTTGTATTGTGCATTGATTTTTACTGTTTGCTTTGTGAGACTGGAACATGAATTTATTTATTTATGATCAATCCAGTTTGTCTTTAGGCAAGGTCATCAGATGAAGTAAAAAGATGATGATGATGATATATATAACAGGAAGTTTTTGTTTTATCACCAAGGTTGTAGTGGCACTTGGTTGCTGAAGAAAACAGTTCTGTTTCCCTTTTCCTGTACTCTGCTCAGATATGTGTTTGGCTTTGTGATGAGCTGTGTTAAGGGCTTAATGAAACAAGAAAGGACAGATTCTTTTAGCCAGATGATCTGCTTGATCTCCACCTCTACCACATCTGCATACGGGATATGAGAGGACTGCTTTTGTTCTTCTGGTAATGCTGGATCACAGCAGCTGAAGGTTTTTGTCAAAGTCCACATTTGTTGTTCAGTGTCTGAAGCTACGTGTTTCATATTTCTTAGTTGATAAACTGTGCTCCATAGTCAGGGATCTGTTTTTTGTTAGGTCAGATACTTAGGGGTAAGATCAGGGATCCTGTTTTTGGACAGATCAGTGCATGTCAGATGTTTTCTTATCCATGTCCTCAGGCAGATATGTTCCAGTGCTTCTTTGTCTTTACTCTTGGAAGGATCTTCCCAACTTCTCATCCAGAGCACTGCTGTGGTTTGAACCTCGTGCAGTCATCTCCTCCATAATAAATGTTGAAACCAGATTATTATCTTTCTTTATCACAGCAACCTTTAGCATGTGTAGCTGGTCTCTCCCAGCCTTTCCCTGCAGGCTGTGTTGTTTTTTGCTTCTCATTGTTGTCACGTTCCTGTAGGTAATATTACTGGTGTGTGGAGGTGCCACTGATTCATGTGTAAAATCTCAGGTGCCTTTTCTGCCTCAGGACTGTACAGTGAAATGGTTGCACATAATCTTATATTCTCCTGGAGCAAACCCCCTGTTTTTTCCAACGTTTCTTATGTCCTTTCTATTCAAATGGAAAGAGGGAAATGAGTGGGGCAATGTCCCACTAAAACCATATGCTTAGTGTCATGTTGGGTTTTCCTTCCCTCCATTTTTTGGTGATAATGGTAATCTTTTCATTTACCCACTCAGTTGAAATCTAAGCCAGTGTAAAGTTCTGCTTCCATGTTCTTTTGCCCACAGCATCCAGAGATTGTAGCATGTCATTTCTACTGTTGGGGCTGCATGAGAAACATTCCTGGTGTTTACATCTCATTTGAGTTTGAAAGCTTTTTTAGTGCATTGTTTTTTCTTTTTTTTCAGGTATTACTTATTAGCTTGTTTTTTGGAGATTTGCTCTTTTGTGTGTTCAATTTACAGTCTTTTGATTTAGAGAAGACATCTACTGAAGAAAACTGTTGAGGTACTTGTAAAGCAGAGAGGTAATGGAAAAGCAATTGATACTTGGTGCTGGTCCTGGCCCTGGGTCAGTGTTACTAGTGAAACATCATTTTAATGTGAATTAGTCAGAAAAATATTTTAAGAATAGAGAGAATTATATCGTAAGAGGAATATGGTTGTGAGAGTGCAGGATTGAACAGTAAAGATTGAGATGAAAGAGAACATGTGAAGCAGGGGAATTTGATTACTGAAATTTGCCTAATGGAGCTCGTTCCTTTGCCACTGAACTCTGAGAAAGCTGCTTTTGTAGCAGGAAAGTCTTAATTTTTTTTTATTTTCATGAACAGTACATACAAGCTGAATTTACTTGTGAACTTCTGTCCTATCCACACAACTACTCTGAGTAAAGTTGGTAGTACATGCCATTCTGTCTTCTCTTGCTGTCTCAAGAATTTCGTTCATAATCCTCACCGTCTGCATTAGAATTTGTCTTATGCTGCCCTTTTTTCATTGTTTTCCCGTTTTCTTTCTTCGAAACATTCGTTAATGATTCTAAGTCCGACCTTTATATTTTCAATTTAGGAAATAACATCATTGCTCTCCCTTTGTGGTGGAAAATTCAGTGGTGAGCAGGAAATTCGTGTAAATGTAAGTGAGGACCAAATATTTTACTTGAGTGTATCTATGGTATGCAAGTATGTTCTTTATAGTATTTTTGTTAAATGTGGGTAGCTGAATAGATTTTTGAAGTTTCTTAGAAAAATCAGGAATCTTCCAAAAATGAGGAACTCTCAATTTCAGTAAAGGCTCAGAACTTAAAAAAAAAGATGCACTAAATGCACCTCAGGATGTCTTCACTTCACAGTATGAAAAGAAGCACTGCCATCTGCTGGGAGGCTGTCCTTTCTTCTTGGAATAGCCGAACTGTGAAAACATTCAGCAGCAGTTTGGATTTGGTGTTTGCTTCTAAATCAGTGAGACGGAGTATCTGGAAGAGTACAGCTAGGAAGCTGTATGATTTTGGTCTCAATGCTTAGTCAGAGAACATTACTGGGAATAAGCTACTACTTGTGTGTAACGAGATGTTTTCGTCTTTAGGGGATGAATAATCTAGAGAAGTGCAAACATAATATTTTGCGAAGTCAAAGATATAGTGGAAAGATGAAACACATAGCAAAATTTCTCAGACATTCAAGCCAAATAAACAGTTTTGCCTGAAATTAAATATTTATCCTCTGTATGATTACAGCCAACAGATTTTTTAGAAATTTATTTTCAGCATGCACATTCTGTTTTTATAGAACAGAACTGTATAGTTTTGAATTCATCTGACATCTTCCAACTAGGTATTTGTGTCACTTCTCTTTATTTCAGTCTCCATTTTGGATTCTCAATATTCCGTCAGAAGAGATGGCAAGGGGATTAATGAAACGGACAGTATGTGCAAAGTAAGAGATGAAAAGTCTTGTAAATGATAACTGAAGTGGTGGAATATTGTTTTGTTATATTGTGGCAAATACAGATTTTGTATGGAATTTTCAAATAAACAGTCTTTGATTCCTTCTAGAATTGAGAAGATGTAACTGGAGTTTGTAGGACTCCTGTAAGACTGATTATGTAGCGTGCACGTTCTGTTTACTTGGTGTATGATCAAGTCAGGATCTTGAAATGGTGTTCTTCACTCCAGAGACAGTACTCACTGATGTTTTATTCACCTTGAATAAAGTTTAGTTAGTGGCTTGTTTTAAAATATGTATGGAATTAAAAGATAAAAAAACGATGATAAGTAAAAATTGAAAATCAAGTTTTGAAGGGAAAGGTTGTGTTACCCTCCCTTAGTGCTGGCTTCTGAGCCCTCAGCCCAGCCTGCTGCAGCAGAGGTCCTTCTAGAAAACTCAAGAGCACAAGAGTGTGCCAGAGGGTGATTGTTCTAGCTGATCCTTTTTAGAGGTGTCTGAATAACATTCTTTGCAGTGAGGCTTGTGAGAGAGGCTGTGGAGGTATGGTTCAAGATGATAGGCGATGTAGGTGTGGTATGTCTCTGACCATACTAAATTTGTGGTGTCTGTGCTGTGTTTTTCAAAGTTTGGGCCCCTCTGCAGAGCATTGCATAGTACCTGTTGAGTGCTTATTGTGTCAGTATTCAGTTCTACCTCCAATGACTGGGGCTGTCCACTCTTGCCTAAAGGAGTCCCGTGTGTACAAAACTGTCCTGATGACAGTATGTTTCTAGTGGAAATCAACTGTACTGCACTTCAGAAAGCAGCCGTAGGCAACTAAGGAGGTAAAATATGACAAAGCAGCTTGAAGATGTTCTGTATGCCATGCTGTCTCAGCTAATGTATCCTTATTTTATGTAGAAATTGTAGCTAGCCCACAGCTTGTTTTTCTGGCCTACTACTGGTTGTGGGAAGACATGTTAGTTTTAGAAGATTACTGGTGTATCTCCATTGCTCTGCTAATCAATATCAAAAGCTCTGAAGCTTTTAGTATATGTTACCAAACAAAACAAAAAAAAAGAGCATCGTTGAAATATCAGTTCAGGATTAAAAATTAGTGTGTCCTTATTAAGAAGAAAAATTAAAACATTTGCTAAGAGTTAAATACTGCACTTTAGTACTCCATGAAGTAAAGCCTAAATAAATTGACCAAGAAGGTTAAAAGGAGTTAAGTGTCTGTGAGGCATTTTGCTCCCTCCATGTGACTACACTCTCAAAAACTTTGTAATTTCAGGTCTATATTTGAGCTGTGGGGTCATGGAAGATCTGAGGGGGAGCTCTATGCCTCTCTGAAGAACTATCCAGTGGACAAGATGGTATGCATATAAAGAATCTGGATAATATGGTTCCTCTATGCACTGAATAGCACTGCATCTGTACTAATGGAACTGTCTTTGCCTTTTTTTTCAGCTTCCATATCTACAGTCAGACTCCACTTACAAAATACATATTCATACATTTAATAAAACACTGACCCAAGCACAGAAAATAAAAAAGATTGATGTAAGTACATGATTAAGAGATCTTTGATGTTTAGTTTAATCATTTATGTTGTTCTTATTCCATGCTATCAGAGCTTTGAAGTTTGGGTTTCCTGAAGATCTGAAAGAAGTTTATTGCTTATGTCTTATCAGGTCTAAATGAGATTTGTGTCTGAACTAAAGTTCCCTCAAAATTCATGACTTTTTTTTGGTTACCTAAACAGACCATGTGAGACATATACAAAGCCAAATAAACATCACTGCTGATTTCAGCCCATTGTGCTGGGGAAACTGAAGCTTATTTCCCAAAATGCTAAGATTCAAATGGCTAGAGTTAGGTGCTGGACTTTTGGAAAATCTGTTACTTGATCTCCGTATTAGGCTTTTACTGTTGCAGAACACGGAACAAGTGACTTCAGTTGCAAGCTGTGGATTGTGTGCTAATCTGTTCTGTCCTTATGCTCTTGACTGCACTCGTGCTCTCCTCCTAACTGTTTCAGTATTATAATTAGGAAATTTTTCTAGATTACTATTAATTTTTGCTCTTTCATGTTCTGTTTTATCAGCTATTGATTCTATTTATGCTATTCACAGAGACTGAAATTATTTGTATTAGTAGTAGCCACTCTTTCCTGTTTGTTCAGTTTTTGTGTACATGAAATAATGCTCAATATGTAAATCGGAGTAGCTGCACATCACTGAAATTTTATATCCCATTGTTCATCATGGGTGTTGTTTTTATAACTTGAAAATTGTGTAAATAATATGCACAGTTCATTTCCTCCAAAGTTGGGTTCTCTTCAGTTAAGAAAAAGTGTTATGGTTCCTGATTTCTAATTCTTAATCATTCGAGGTATTTTTATTTACAAGAAAGGTATTTCAAAAATCTAGATAAAACTGAGAATGTACTTTTTAATACTTATCTCACAAGTAAAATCATGGTGGGGTTTTTTGGGGGCGAGGGGTTTTTTTGCTTTTTTTTCTATTGGAGGGGAGGTGCCTATTTAAAAAATTGACCCTGGTTTGAGTGTTTTTTTACTCTGTTTTTCTTTATTGTATAGGCCCTTGAATTTCTGCCATTCAAAGGAAAAGTAAATTTAAAGAATCCAGAACACATTTTCTGGATTTTGGAAGATTATGGAATGAACCCAAATAATGTTCCAGAAGAGCCCTTTCATCTGTATTTTGGTAGATGGGTGCGTGAGTATGCTTGCTTCAGTTCCTATGAACTTGTATTTTCAGGAAAGTGTTCTTCAATTTAAGTGTAAAAAATTGTGTTTCTTGCTTCAGTGGAAGCAGACAATATAATTATGTCTGAATCTGTCACTGCGAGTCTTTACTGTAACTAGGCAAAAGTGGGTTTACTGAGCAATATAGAGGTGGGAAAAAAATGAAATTGTGTCTGGAAACACACCTTATCTTGCCCTCCCCTCAGAGAACTCGACACGGCTGTGAGACTCCACAGCTGGGGTGATGTATTATGTTACTGTGGGCTCAGCTGCATCTGACAGCCCCAGCAGTGCGTTTCGGACACGTAGAAAGATATACAGAACTGTAGATGGCTTGTGGCCCTGCTGAGTTGCATCAGGCCCACTGGAGTGTTCTGTAAGTGCTTCAAGAGGTCCTGACAGGAACCTCCACAGAAAGGTGCAGACTGATCTCTGAGGCTTTGGACATCAGCAGGTTCAGCCCATAGGCCCGAGGGAACACTGGCAGTGCAGGGCCTACAGCAGGAACTACTTATAAAAACTGTCTGGAGCCTGTCAGCTGAGGTCTTCACTATAAACCTTCTTGCCTGTTGGCAGTATGCACTCTGAAGCTGCCGCATTATTAGGATATCCTGAGGAAATTTGAGCTGGTCTTTTATGTTTTTGTGAGAAAAACGTGGCTCCCCAAAGGACATCTTCCAGAATGACACTAGCCACTGATGGGAATATGTGCTAGCAGTGTCCTGGGTCAAAGGTAACTGGAAGGAGGGAGAACCACTGCAGAGGCTCTACAGCTATGGTCAGTGGCTTGTGTACAGGGAAGTTAGACATCCAAGTTATCTCTTAGGACCTGTGTGTGAGTGTTCTCCGTGCTTATGATTAACGTGCAAGCACCCTGGGTTGTGGCAGTACTGTAAAATATTGCAGCTGTTGTCCCGTCTGTGCTGGATTTCTGAAGTGTTGAGTAAACCAACCTGAAAAAAATAGGCAAGTGTATCTTGTTTACCCAGTAAGACTGATGTTGACCAGAGGTGGGGGGGTAGTGTTGGAAGGGCTTGTGACTGTGTTTTCTTGCAGACTGCTTTGGTCTTCTTCAACATATTTTGAAAGTCTGATGTAAAAATACTAACATTTGGTCTTTGTTTGCTTTTCCATTAAATTCTGATCTGTCAGTGCTATCCTAAACTTAGATTTTGAGCATGGCAGAAGTGCCAGTGAAGAAGGAAGTTCTCTATGACCTTAAGCGTATGTGTGTGTATGTGCACGCATGTGTTAATATGCATTTCTTCTCCTCTTAATTTTGAAATTCTTTTAACTCTGAATTGCCAGGAATTTTTTTTCTGATACTCAGAATAATAGCAAAGTTGCTATAATTATTATTTCTTCAGAAGTATTTTCTGTCTAAAATGTTTGTACATTTTTAACCTCTGTCTTGAAGAATTTATCTAGGTATTGAACCAAGATATCTGTTGCTTGGAAAGAAGTCTGTCATATTTTCAGACGTCAGAAAGCAAGGTGATGTGTTATGAAATGAAGTTCCCTGTTTTTGGATGGTGTCACTTAAGCACGTCTGTTAGCCTGCCTGCTTATATCTTGTATCTTAAGACCTGACAGGGATTTTAAATGTTTCAACAGATTGCAGATGGCCAAAGAGATCTCATTGAATCCTACAGTGTAAAGAAGAGACACTTTATTGGAAATACAAGCATGGATGCCTGCTTGTCTTTCATTATGGCCAACCATGGGAGAGTAAAACCCAATGATGTTGTATATGATCCATTTGTTGGAACAGGTATATTTTTTTTTTTTTTTCAACTGGTGGGAAAAACTGAAGATTGTCTTACTGTTTGCACCAGACTTTTACCTGGTGCCGTGGCTTCTGGTGCTCAGCTGATACTTGAGATGATACCAAAGGCAAAATGGTGATTGTAAAATGAGTAGTCTGTTAACTTGAAAGGGATTTTGGGGGAAGGAGACCAACTTCCAAAGCTATAAACAGTTTATTTTACACTTCTAAAAAAATCTATCTTTGCTGTTTTATTTTATGCACCATGGCTTAAACACTACTTTATGTGTGTCATGGACTGCCTAAGATCTAAAGTGACCAAGAAGTGAAATGTGGCTAATGCACTTCCTGCAGTCACTTTCAGGGGGTTACAAGGAGCAGCATTTTAGAGCTGGCTAATTAGAGTGCTGAGGGTATGTCTAGGTGTTTAACACAACATAACAATAGCATTCAGTAGAGATCAGTTTGTTGCGCCTTCACATCCTGTCTTCAGGATAATACTGCTCATACCATGTATCCGCCCCCAGCTGAACTTTTCCTCGTTTATCCAGGAGGGGGAGCTTTTATTCCACATGTTACTCTGCATGACATAGAAGTACATTTTGCCTCAGGGAAACTCAGCTGTTTTCTAGGTGAAATAGCTGATCTGTTGTGTCAGGTTGTGCCATATAATCATAGCAGAGTATATTGTATTATGCTACCTATAGTAGTTTCTTCAAAAACATAACAAAGGCTGTGGTTTTGACCTGGATTTTAGAATCATAGCGTAGAATCATAGAACATCCTGGGTTGGAAGGGACCCACAAGGATCATCGAAGTCCAGCTTCTGAAGCTGCACAGCACAGCCCCAAAAATCACACCATGTGCCTGAGAGGATTGTCCAAACACTCTGTGAACTCTGTCAGGCTTGGTGCTGTCACCACTTCCCTGGGGAGCCTGTTCCAATGCTCAGACACCCCCTCGATGAAGAACCTTTTCCTGATATCTAACCTAAACCTCCTTTGACTCAGCTTCAAGTCATTTCCTCCAGTCCTGTCACTGGTCACCAGAGAGAAGAGATCAGTGTCTGCCCCTCCACATCCATAGCAGTTTCAGACTGCAGTGAGGCCTCCCCTCAGTCTCCTCCAGGCTGAACAGACCAAGTGCCCTCAGCTGCTCCTCACACAGCTTCCCCTCAAGGCCCTTCCCCATCTCCGTTGCCGTCCTTTGGACACTCTCTAAGAGCTGAATATCTTTCTTATATTGCAGTGCTCCAAACTGCACACAATTTTCAAGGTGAGGCCACACCAGTGCAGAGCAGAGTGGGACAATCCCCTTCCTAAACCAGCTGGAGATGCTTTGCCTGATCCCTCCCCGGACACGGTTGGCCCTCCTGGCTGCCAGGGCACTGCTGACTCATATTCCATTAGCTAAACTTTGATCAAGATGACCTCATATGAGATGCCTACAATTAAGAATACTTACATTAATGGGAGGATGAAGATAGTTTTCTGCAGAAATGACTGCAGAGAAGTTAAGGAGAGAGAAGACAACACTGCAGGGTCACCAGTAGGATAAATTCTTAATAGCATGTATCTTCTCTGTACCACAGAAAATAAACCAGGGATATAATATTTTCAGAAACACAAGGCTTCAGTGAACTCTATGTTTTTGTCCCTAATTTTTGGTCATATATGATCTGGGTTTTTTCATGCATAAAAATGTTTTATGAAATTTTCTCCTCTTCCTTGTGTTTGTCCTTCTTTGAAAGGTTCAGGAAATTCCTCTACTTGTCTGTGAGCAGTTTGTTTTATTTTGGTGTCTATGGCTTTGTATCTTCTTACAAAAATCTGCTGAACAAAAAAAAATTTCTGAGAGGATTCATTCTCATGGGAGTGAAAAGGAAGGTAAAGAGAGAGGAGGAAAAATCACATGGAAATGGCAAAGCTATAGAAATTCAGTGTAAATGTTAAATAATTTTTCAGTTCAAAAGGTAACAAATACAATACAAGTATACAAAATTCTCAACAAATTGCCTAGTGTTTTGAATTACCTTTGTTTTTGGATTTTTTGCCCTGGCTATCTCTATATAAAGGCTAGAAATTAAAGGTGCATGGGTTTGCTGATGGGTTTGGAATGAACACACATACAGGATTTGAGGAGCATTTTGAAACTGCAGTTCAGATTTTGTTGCCTCGCAGCTTTATTACCTGGCTTGGTTTCTTCCTGGTTTTTTTACACTGAAAAGGTAAATAGTGCCAAATCAGAATGGCCTTGCAAAATGGTGCTTGCTTGTTGGAAAGAAACTGTTTTTTGCATAAGCCAAATCACAAGTCTTCCATGTTAGTGTAACAGTGGCAAATTGGCATTTGTCATTGGAATATGAAGTGCTCTTTGACCAGGCTGGCTTTTAGGAGATTTGATTCCCCTTTTTATTGTAGAGCAGAATTGGAACGTCCAGGATTGTTTCTAAGTTCCATAAACTGTTTAGATATTCTTTCCTCAGTGTTGGGCAGAAAGAAGCCTGGAGGTTTTTGGAAGAATAAATCAAGTATTCTACCTTAATATTTTGTGCTTCCTCCTAGACAGTCTGTTCAGGTTATCTCAGTAATCTTGTTGATTGTACCCTTGGAAGATATTTGTCCTTACTCTCTCTTTGCCAATTTGTGATACTGTGTAGTTGCAAATGACAATTTTTTTCTTCAACATTATGAGGGACAGTGCTGTGACCAATCCTTGTGTGTGCTGAAGAGATAGGGGAATAGCGTATGATAGAAAGGCATGAAGTTCTGTGCCACCAGCATTCTGCTAATAGTCATCAGGGGACACAGTGATTCTCCAATTAACCCTCTTAGCATCTGTTTCATATAGTAGATCAAAGGGCTGGCCATATTACAGTATTTAAGTATTCATGCACCTTCTGTGTGAACACAATTGAACTAGTACCAGCTGAGATTTATTGAAAGCTCTAAGTTCGTGTTTTCCTAACTTTTTTTTGCCTATGATTAAAACCATTCTTAGATGGGCAAAGTACTTTCTTCTTACTTTTTTTATAGGACTGGGTGGTATGCCTTACTTGGGGTCAGGGCTAGCTAAATTTGTCGTGACCCTGTGGAGGTACTGCCCATCTCTTCTGAGGGATTGCAGCCAAGAAGGGAAATAGGTGACTCCTCTGGGGTGAGTAGCCTTGCTTTTCCCTGATCCACTTCCCTGATCCAAGAAAAAGCAGAGGAATTTTAAAACTTCTTTTTCCCTCACATTTCGTTTTCGTAGAGTTGGTTACCTTACGGTCTAGGAGTTTTCTGGTGCCCTGAGATGGGACCCTTTAGCCCATGCACAGAGGGCATGTTAGGGATGTGTTTGTGTGAGTGGATGGCTCAGGGTAGTGCAGCCACCTGAAGTGCTTCTCTCCACACTCCCTGTGAAAGGGAGAACTGGTGTCATCAGCTCAACCAGCTTTGCACATTGTTCCCTGTGCTTGTCAACTCTTCATCCTGCAGCAATCTTCTCATTTAATTTAGCAGGACTGTTGACATCAATAATGTGGAGTTCATAGTCTTGTTCTCAGGCACTGTTCTGTTTTAAACCATTCTGTTAGCTACATGCCTCCTAATTAATAACCTGACCACACAGGTATTTGGTAATCTTCTGCAGTCTGTCCATTGTTTCGTTTGAAAGCTGTTGAAGAGGTAATGTCATTTGTTCATTTTTGTGGTCTGTTCAACTGTTGTCAAGTTTCAAGGGGAAATAACACATGCTTTTTTGTTACGGTTTTGGGTTTTTTGTAAATTAGGAAAGTAGATCGCAACAATAGTGATTTAAAAAATGGTTTTATTGCAGAATAAGTACACTCATAAAACTACTGACAAAATAGGCAGCATACTCACAGAAAAATGCATTTGTATATAGTTTTCACATGGCAAAACAATTACAGAAACTTTTCTGATGTTGCTGTTTACACTGGACATATTTACATTTGCAGGGCTCTTGACCATTGTTTCCTGCTCAGAGAATAGCCACATTATACACCAAGTTTGATTTTTAGACACAGTTAAGGAGACTGACTTTGCGAACAGACACAGTAGAACTACCGTTTGTTTGGTGATGACTTTTCAAATTGTGTGCCAACAATTTGAAATTCTGTTCCTTGCAAAGCGGTATCGAAAGTTTGGGTTCATGTAATGATTAAAGAATCTTACTGCCTTGAAATACAGAAAACCATGAACAAACTCCTAAGAGCAGTCTCAAGAGATAAAGGAGTGACATAGGGCATAGTAAGATAAGGAGAATCAGGTATAGCAGACAAGAGACTTAGTGTAATTATCTCTGATTATAGTTGCATAGTGATTCTAACAGGTTGGTAGTTTAAATTCTTTTTTTAGTTTCTTTTTCTTTTATATTTGGATCTGGCTTTGGGTCTAGTGTGCTACTGCTGTAAACTCCTGAAGTTCCTGAGGAAAAAATTCAGATACAAGTAACATTTATGACAGGAGTTTATATTTTTCCTCTTTTCTCCCCTGTATAGGTGGCCTTCTGATCTCCTCAGCACACTTTGGAGCATATGTATGTGGTAGTGATATAGATTACAACACAATCCACGGATTAGGTATGTTACATATTTCTAAGCCACTGAAATCTTGCTCTCTGGAATTTAAGATGGTAGTGGATGATACCTAGTGGATTTTAAAGCAGTATTACTCTTATTAGGATTTATTTGGTCATGCTTATTTTTATTCACCAATTACATGTATCCTAGCTAAAATATTATCTTATTTTTAAGCAGGAAATATTTTAAAGAAGGAATAATAAAAACCAAACAAAGTTCTAAATAATAAGTACCTCAGCTGTGTGTTCTCTTAACCTGTGATGTAGGAAGGTTCTCATAACCTAACCCAAGAAGTCTAATCTCATTCTTACTTCTCTGAAAATCTGCTGTACAAGTTATATCTGACCTAGTGGACAGGATTGTGACTGATTGTGACTGTGTCAGAGAGAACATCTTAACAAACAACATTTTTATCAATGTGTTCTGGGACACCTTATGCAGATGGTGGAGCAGAACTTTTCTCGTGTATTTTCATTATTCCTTACTACTTCTGAAGTTACTGCAAGTACTTTTGACAGGTTTTGTAGTGACATTTAATTATTTTCTTTTAAATTAAATGGTAGAGGATATGAAAAGCTTTTCTTATATAATAGTTTCTTCTTGAGTGTGCTTTTTTTCTCACTCGGTGCCCTCTCCCCTCCCAGGCAAGGCAAGCAGAAAGAACCAGAAATGGAGAGGGCCAGATGAAAATATCAGAGCTAATCTCCGACAGTATGGTTTGGAGAAATACTACCTCGATGCACTGGTTGCTGATTCTTCAAGGCCGATATGGCGAAAAGGGATGCTCTTCGATGCAATCATTACAGACCGTAAGTTTGTTACTGCTTTTTGTTGCCTAATAGCAGTGACTAAAAGATTATTGTCTATGTCTGTGCCTCTGTGCGTTGATTTAATGTCTGGATGAGTGCTCAGATCTGCATTTTCCATGTTGTCAAAGATTATTATTGAGAGCAGCACTATGGAAATTGGATCTGCATTTGACATCTCTGCATTTATTTTAAGGGTAGTTATAAATGTGTAACAAAGCTGGCAGTAACTCTTTCTTCCGTGGAAAGAATATTATGTTCACCAGCAGAAATCAATATGGCTGAAAATCATCCTTTGAAGAAGTCTCATTCAGTAAAAGCATAACTCTGTTGATGCACAGAGACTTCTTATCAGAATGGTCCATGTTGCTGTTAGGACTTGATCTGCAGCACATTGGGGTCTGCCATGAAGCCCTGATGGACTTCTGAAGACTTATGTTAAATGCTTCTTGTAATGCTTCCAAAGAGAAGTTTTAATGTGTTTCCAATACACTTAACTACTAGAAGCATTAGCATCTTAGAAGGTTCCTTTGCTCTTATAGCAGCCTATGTACTGAACACCATTTGTCATGTATGAGAGGGAATAGCAACTAAGGGAATAAATGAAAGACCTTGATACAGCAATTTCTGATCTCTAGTGCTGACTCTTATGGTGAGACATTCATATTAATTAGGAATAGGGAATGTGACTTTTCTTCATAGGTTGCTTGCTAGTTTTTATTTGGTTTCTGTTTGGCAATAAGATAGTGTAGAATATTAATATGGACTCAGAACTGTGTGTGATGCAATTTGTAAGACTTCTGTAATGGTTGTATTGGTTCTTCCAGGATGCTGAAACAAGTCTCACCAAACCAGAGGTTTTGAACATGAAATAAGTATATTATGTTATTAGAAATGTGCAAAATGTATGAGAAAAAGCCATCTCTGGTTGTTATGTGTGAGAATTATCGTTTGTGTAATGTGCTGGCAAGAAATTCCAATCTTTTAATTTCATTTTGAAAGAGGTTAGCTAAGTGCTATAGGGGACATGTTCATGTCTGGCAAACAAAAGAGGATGGAATTATTTGTCACGTATTGGAAGTCTAAGGAATATTTTTTAATGAACAAAACAGAAAAGCATTGTCCTTTGTATTGTAGCAAACTTCTAGGCCATTAGAAGCTGTTAGAAAGCTGAAGGGCTTTCTTTAAAACAGTTTTTAAGTAACCTTTCGAAGTAATAAACTTTTAATAGATCTTGAAGAAATTTCCCTTACTGACTTTTTTTTTTTGACTTTGTATAAGCCAGAAGTTGTGTGTGCATTGTTGTGTATGTATAGTATAATTGTGTGTTATTTGGACAAAGGATGAGGTTCTCATCTCTGCATTATGCATTTCCTTTGTCTAGCACCCTATGGTATCAGAGAAGCTACTCGCAGAACAGGTTCACAAAAGGAAGCAGTTAAGTCAGTTGAAAGAAGGTAGGTGAGCTGTCTCATCTGTTGTAGAATATAGATGTCTTAATGGAAAGTCACAGTTTTAGAATCTTTATTACTTCTTGGTTGGCCATCAGCAGTTAAAAAAAATGGTAGCAATTTTGGTTAAAGAAGAAAAGCCCTTTTTGCTCTGTTTGCAAAAGCAGTATGTCACTTCCTGAAATCATCTTGGTTTTGTTCTCCCTGCTTATCATTTGTGTGTGTTCAGACTTTGAATCCTATTTCTCACTTCTGTGAGCCACCATTACCTTATATTTCCTGTTCTCAGAAAGTTCTCTTCAGTCTCTGCAGGCTGCAAAATCAGTCTAAAATAGAATGGCCGTATTTTACCTCAACCTCTTCTCTTTTGGATTTCCACTGCTCTTTTCAGAGATAGGTCATGGCTTCTCTGCTGCCTGGCCTTCATTGTCTTCTGCGTTTTACTCTAAATTGTTAAGAAAGATGCTGTGCAAAACAACTATTCTCAGTATACCTGTGATTCTTTGACTTCAAGTACTAAAGATGATAGTCTGAAGAGCCAGTTAGGGGAACTTGCAAAGTCGTATTCCTCGTATTAGAAGTTGTATTTCTGGATTGTCACAGTTGGTTTTGCAAGTGTCAGATAGTGCTTTTGTGGTCTGGGTTTGGGTGTTGGTTTTTTTTTTAGTTATTATTTTAAGAAATGTAGGTTTTACCTGTGCTTTTATGTTTTTTTACACTTGTACATTTTTTGTTTAGCACAGAAAATCACATCTTCGTTTCATCCAGTTATCATCTAAGTGACATCTTTTTTGACCTGCTGAAGTTTGCAGCAGAATATCTGGTGATGGGAGGAAGATTAGTTTACTGGCTGCCGACATACAGGCCTGAGTATGTATTGTTGATTTCTGTTATGTCGTATGTCAGACTGGATGCTGCGCTCTCGCGGTGTTACTTTTGGGGCACAGTACAGCTGGAGCTTCCATAGTACCAGCACTCAAGAGTGGTGCCCAGACTTTGTACTTTAAAACTTTGTGTGAGGAAGACCAGATTTTGAAATAAGGTTTTTGAATGGCAATAATTTCTGACTACTACCAAACAGAAAAAGCCTTAGCATGTCATTGCAAATGTACATCCAGTGAGTTGAGGTTTAAGCTTAGAAAGTTAAACTTTCAAGGTACATATTAGTATGTGTTTCTCTAGAGTAACTGATAGAGATGTGTGAACAAGGTCCTGTAAAAACATTCTTGGTTCTTTGGAGTTTGGCACTACTAATTTAGCTTTCTTCTGAGAAATAAAAATTAAGTGACCAAGAGATGGTAGTGAGAGACAGGAATCATAAGGGAACAGCCCTGTTAAGGACAAGAGAGGCCAGCAGAGACTACAAGATCCTGTCTGCTCAGTAGTGCAGCCTGGGTTCAGAACTGGGTTTAAAAGGAAAGACAGCTGTTTGCATACCTTACTTCAGCATCTCTTAGATAAAGTTTGAGGTTTTTTTTGTTTTGGTTTGGGTTTTTTTAAACTGTTTCACTGTAAATTGAGGAGTTCTGTAGGTTTTTCAAAGTATTTTTCAGATTCAGATGTGCTCTGAAGGTATTTTTTACAATGTCAGATGTTTCTATGTAATGTTAAGCTATACTGATGAATAAAGTAGTGGTTGTCCCTGATTTCACCATGGAAATGGCTTGTTACAGTCCTATATATCCTATGTATCACATGCTTTGAAAATTTGGAAATCAAATGGAGCCATTTCTTTTATGTGCTGCTGTAACAGGAGAGTGCACTTAGTAGTTTGCATTTTTTTAATAAATTATAGAATTATTAAATCTAGAATTATTAATATCTTTAGGCTTTTTTTTACTGTGAGACAATTCAAAAACAAATCAATGAATGCCATTAACAGTATTATAGCTAGTTGTTCAAAATGTCTGTCTGTGCATGCTTAACCCCAACAGACTGTGTGTGATTGTGAATTCTGAGATATCCGTGTCAAAAAAATCTGTTTGGATTTATTGAGTTTATTCTGCTCATCAAGATACCACAGTTTTTCTGTCTGCTCATTGAACTTTGATAAAAAGCATGTTTCCTCACTACAGCTGTGTAAAGTCTTTTACTTTAGGTAACTTGGGAACTGCACATTCAGGATCTACTTTAGTTGCTGTTTTGGGGAGATCTGGTTAAGTTGCGTCATAAAAGGTGAATTTGTACATCCTACTGTGAATTGAAACACTGAAGTCACTATATTAGCACAGAATATTAGTACGGTCACTTTATTTTCAGCTGTAATGCTGAACAAGGGAACAGACATTAAAACAAGGATGTAGGGTGAAAAGAAGATACTTTCTACTAACGTTACATTATCAAATATCCCTTGGCAACACCTGCCTTCAATTTCATTTGTTGAGATCCTTGTGTATTACCTTAAATTAAAGCCAAAACTGGATTGAATTGGATGTCTGTTAAAACCACTGCTTCTGTATTCTTTACTTGATAAGGTTCTGAGTTTTACCTGAAAGAATGTAGAAATACATGCATTAATGCTAACAGACAAGGCTTTTTAACAAACTGATAATGATCTCTCCTTCTGCAAGATAGCATCTCACTTCAAAGTTTACTCTTTTCAAGCTGACATTGAAGTCATTGTTTAGTCAGAATTCTTTTGATTCCTTTGCAGTCAGTCTTTTATATGGTTATATATTTATAAATTTTATGTATAAGCTTTATTATATATATTTTATATATGTTATTATATATATAAAAATTTAGGATGATGTGGCAGAGTGCCTACCTCTGTAGGAGAAAGAGAGAGTTTGGTGGTACTAGATGCATTGAAAGTCTTGTGTAATAGAAAGAGCAGTTGAGAATTAATTTTATTCTCCTTTGTCAAAAGCATGTTCTGACTTCAGCTAGCACAAGTAGCAACTTGATTCCACATGAAAAGTGACTGAAAGGTTGTTTTGCAGTCTGGAAGTTTTGGAGCAAACAAAGAGGCAGTACTGTTTGGGTTTTTTTTTCTTATTTACAAATCTGTGTTTGGTATTCAGTTACTTGTTTAACAGCTCACTGTTATCTTAAGAAATGCCAAGTTTTCCATCAGCACCTAGACGGATTCTGTTTTGAGTTGTGTTACATTTGACTTCTCTTTCTCCCAGAACAATACCTTTACTTTGTAAAGTGCATTCAGAAAATCCACCTCTTCACAAGAAAAATGTGAAGCTCCTCTTTCGGACCTTATAAGTTGGAGTGATAGGTGTTTAAGTTGTTCAGTTCTGCATTCTAATGTCTGACTTCTGTTGACTGCCAAGCATTGGAGAATCACGAGAGCAGGCATTTTGTACAAAGTCATAGTCCCTGACAATACCAGAACCCATTTTCTGTGTTATGTTGAAGTAACTATTACATGAAAGCTTATTACAAAAACTAAGACTAAATGACTGATCTGTGTTTCACTATGTGGGAAGGGTGTCTGATCTCGTAATTATCATATTAGCTAGGTCAATACTTCTTGCTGCTCTAGTCCTATGCAAAGGTGTTAAATCTTTAAATTCCTCTTTCAGCAATAGAAATAGAAGGATTGAAAGCAATCTATAGAAAGCACTTTCTATAGAAAATAGTATGCATATGAGATGGGGCATTTAAAACACTGTAACTGCTTGCTTCTATGGATAGGATTTAATTGTAAGCCAGTGTTGCTGCTATCTGATGTTAAATGATAATGGATTTTTTTTCTTGCCATTAGAAAAAGTAATTATAATGAGATAGATTTGTAACACCAAATTTTGAAGTCCAAGAATGGCACTGTCTATTAAGAGCTAGCTTAATAAGATTTGAAATTGAAGTGTAATGGTCTCCTTTTAGGGAACCGGAGTTAAGTCTCTTATTCCTGCAACTTCATATGTGTTGGCTGGAATATGTTTTTTAAAATCACAGCTCCCATTGGATAAGTTATTATTTCTGGTTGGCTGAAATATTTTCTGCTTGACATTATACAGGCAGGCCTGTGTGCTTATATTAATGTAATTTAAATACATGTAGAAAATGGGGGGGTTATGTCTCTTTTCTGTGAGGTTTTAACTTATTCTATACACTCTGTGTCACAACATGATTGAAATATATGTTCTCAAAACTCTGGAGCACCGATATCTGAATTTTCTTTAATCAGATTAAAGTGCATAACAACTTTCTAGTGTAAGCCTTTTCGTGAAGTCTGTAAGAATTTTGTTTCAGATACAAGTCTTGCACTTCATGAGCTTACAGAATTATGACTGTTAATTTCTTCCAGATATACAGAAGAAATCATTCCCCGCCACCCGTGCCTGAAACTTATTAGCAACTGCGAGCAGATGCTTTCCAGCCACACATCAAGGCGCCTGATTACCATGGAAAAGGTGAAGGAATTCAAGGTAAGCTTGAATTCTTGATTATATTGTGTAAAATAGTAGCTGTTGCATTCATAACAAGTTTGTGCTATTCGCCAGTTGATCCTTATTTATATCACGCTTGAGTTTTTATTTAGAGCTTTTGTAAAATTGGGTAGTGATATAAGGTTTCTGGTTTGGTTTTTTTCTTTTTTCTTCTCAGTTTTTGGTAAACTCTTCATCCCAATGAAGCCCCTGAATAGTGTGAAAAAGGTCTTTGAACTTACGGTTACCTGTGAATCCCATCCACAGAGATACCTAAGTTTCTGTTGATTTCAAAGTTGTAACTTGATGCCCAAGTAAATACTAAATGGCTTTGTGTGTCTTTCAGTACAGGTAAACCATATTCAATTCTGTTACTTCATCTTTAGAGCTCTTAGTTTTTGAGATAATACTGAAGTTGTGAAAGTACAGGGAAGCACACTGGCTCTTTTCTGTTTTGGGACACACTAAGTGCTTCTCCTGAGGCACTGGGGGGAGGGAATATTGCATTAAGGTCTCCTTTCCATTCTTGCTGCTTCTCTCACTCAATACTGTTAAAAGAGATGCTAAAGCAACTGTGAGGCAAATTCTTAATGAAAATGCACACAGTGAGCAAGAGATTTTAGTACAATCCTTGTCAGTTGGAATAGCTATTTCACATGACAGGAGATACAGTCAAACTGCTGTGTCTGCGTGGTGCTTGCACTAATAACACAGCAGGGTTTCGGTACTGCGTTCATAATGCTCATGATCAGTGCAGTTCTCAAGCTACGCCTGAATTTTTAAAAGCACTGTAGGTGGAGTTCAGTGTCAGAGCTGCCAACTTCACCAGTAGCGAACCAGGAGGGTAGATGCTGAAAATTTTTGACATGTGTGTCTCAGGGAGGTTTTCTGCAGGAATTCTATTATTACCAGTGCTCTAATCTAAAAAATACATCCACCCTTCTGCGAGTAGACTTTTGTAATTTGTTATTCTTGTTTTGTGCATCACCTGTTCTTCAGTACGTGGTTTGACAGGTTCGTGTCTGGAAATGCTTAGCTCTGAGCACCTGAGACTATTTGGCAGGCTTGCTGCTTAGATAAAACTGTGCAAGTGCTTGTATTCAGGACTCCAGATGTCTATTAGATAATCTAAAGATATCAGAACCCATGTATGGTTTTTCATGATGTAAAACTTACCTAAAGAACAAAATGTATATTGAGTTCTGAGCTAGTGCCTGCCTGCTTGGGTTAGGGTCTTGTTTGGTGTCTTAAGATTTCCCCACCTCAGTATTGCTTACCTGGAACATGGCTTTTCCTTTCTTAATATCCTGAACAACCTTTGAATTGAATACTTCTGGCTCACCAGATGTGATCCTAAAATTCAATACTTAGTGTTTTGGCTGTTTTCTTAAATGAAAGAGTGAATTTTTATGAATATGCAAACATTTATGTTTCCAGACAGTTCCTGTCTGTTTTACTAAACTGGTCTGTAACAGGCCCTCACAGCTGCCTTTTAATTCAGCTTAGTGCAGCACTTGCAAGTGGCTAAGAAGTTTTACAAATCATGTAGTGTCGTTATGCAGTTCTTCGGTTTCCCCCGTGTTTGCCACCAATACTGATTTGCAGATTTCACAGCAAATCTGATTTCACTATTAACACTCTGAACTCTTAAATGGAATTGAATTCAGTCAGTTACTGAAATTGGTGGTGCATTTTGTTTGGAATTTTAATAAAAAGGAGACCAGAATGAATGCAAAAAGTGAGTATGTCTAGGTGAAGTATTGGTCTGTTGTAAGTAATCATTAACATGAAGATCATATATGTTGAATTAAAAGCCTCACAAAAGGTGGTACATAACTCACTGTCTAGTAAGCATTCAGTCTGTTCTTCTTAAGTTTACAATGAAATCATGCCAACTGGAAAAGATTTCTTACTGAACTCAGTGTTGATATGAATATGCTTTTCCAGCATCTGCACAGTATGAGCAGAGGAGTTGTTTGTTTTTGAACATTTTTTTTTTGTTTAAATTACCATTTCAGACAACTTTTGCCATTGTTCCTCTCAGCACATTGCTGACCCCAAAATTTCCATGTCACATGGTCACTCCAGAGTTGTTACTGGTGTAGAATTTTTCCTACTGAATTTAGCAGTGTATGTTTCTGGCTATGACCCTGTTTTCCCCGTTTTGGTAACTGTCCGTTTTGTTTATAGCTGTATGACATTAGTACAAGTGGTTTCTACTGTCCAGCACCAGATGTAGAGTGGTAGGGAGAGGTGATAAGGCTAGGAAGAAATTTTTTTTTTTTTCTTTAAACAAAACTGAATGTGGGTAATTACCCTGGAGCCGAACTGAGGCATGCTAGATGTGTAAAAATCTTTAGAATATGACTTAACATTTGCCAAGATTTTAAGAAAAGCAAAACTTTCTTGTTATCATTAAGTGTCCTCCTCTCTTCCACCTCTGTCATTATTTATTTATTGGAGATCTGTAATGCCTATTTTAGTGTCGTCTTTACAACAAATAAGTGTTGAGTTGGAAACTCAAAGTAGCTAAAAGCAATTTGGTAGCTTTTTGACAAGAACTTTGTTGGTTTGCACTTGTCACAGAACTCATCATAAAACATTTCAGAGCAACATTTGTGTGGTAACTGCTGCTTGCAGTTAGTCTGCTGTTTTGAGAACCTAAATTATTCAAAATGAGAACCAAGGATGATGATAAAGAATGACCAGGAACTAACAAACATCTTCTGTTCCGAATTTTACAAATAAAGGAAGAAATTTTTGTCTCCTTGGTAGTGCTGACACACTGGGGAAAGAGCTGACTTAGTGCCAAGAAGGCTGCTCATTGATGATCGATCTTCTAAATTATTTCTTGGGAAGTCTCGCTGTTTTGTGTTAAATAACCAATTACAAACTTTATGCTTTGAAAATTACGTATGGTTGCTTCAAAGGAAACGAGGGAAAAAAGTTACTCATCCCTAGATGTAGCTGTGTGTCACCAGCAGCACTACTTATTTCTCTTCCACCATGTCAAGAGGAGGAAGGAGACTGTCTTCTTTAAAATGCTGTGGTTCAACTGCATTCCTTGAATTTAAACTTTTTTTTTTTTTAGGAAAAGAAAAAGAGGAAAAGAAAGTTAAAAAATGTCCATGTTAACTGCACTGGACAGTTAATGCATTTGAGGGAGACTTGATACTGGCCCTGACACCCTCCATAAGAGGTCTCTCTTTCTGCAGAATCTTCCTGTCACATATTTAGTTTGCATATTCTACCAATTTATGCTACTCAAGACAGAGAGTAACTGAGGATGTTTGACTGATTTCCTTACTGAAATGAACTGCTGCCTGATGCCCAGGCAAATTCTAGTGCAAATTGTCACAACAGATTTTCTAATGAAGAGTTTTTTAGACAAGTATTCCTAGTGTTCAGATTTTACTAATTCAGCTCCCTGATGCAAATTGTCATAATTTAGAATTTGTTTGGAAATCATTAGTTTCTGAAATCCAAGAATTTATTTTACTTTGATCAATTCTCATGTTGCCCATAAAACTGTTTTGACTAGTAAATGCTAACAAGTGAGTGGTACCTCCAGGTAGTTCACGATTTCTTTATTTTCTTTTCCCTCTTTTAAGGGGCAATTCACAATCTGTTGATTTTTTGTTTGTTTGTTTGTTTTTGGATGGTTTGTTTTTTGTTTGGGTTTGGGGGGTTTTTTTAAGCAATCACCATCTTTGTTAGGCAGTCACACCTGCACAGGGGAGAGGTAAGAGAATGAGACCTCTTAAACTGGAATTACTGTGATGTGGGCCAGGAGCTTCTTTTGTAATCTCTCCCAATAAACCCATGTGTGGCTGCAGATCTCCCATTTAGCGAGCAAAGTTTTGCAGAGCTTTTGACAAGGCCTGGATTTTCAAATAGATTCTGCTGTGGAGTGGTGCACCAAGCCTGTTTCCATTTGGTGAATGCAGATGCTCCTATTACACGTGTGTTTTACTTGACGTTTGTTCTCTTACACAGTATATCCTCTCTTTGCCTTAACCAGCTTGGGGATAGAGGAGGGAGAAGCTTCTTTCCTCTTTCCTCCCTTCACCCTGAATCAGCATTTTGTTTCTTACAGAATCAAGATGAATGGTATACACGTGTGTGACCTCTTAGAGGTTGTGGGGATTAATTTTTATGTTAAAATATCATTGACCCATATATCATTATCCTTCAGGGTCAGATATCCCATCCATTTCTCAAAACAAGTGAATTACGTAGAATTCTTGTTAATACACATCCCAACAATATAAAAGTATGTGTTTAGGTCAAAGAAGAATTTCTGACCTGCCAATTCAGGAGAAGAGTAAGTGCTCTTTTCCTCAGAGTGGTGTGGAGAAGTTGGTACAGGCTGGCTGTGAGAGGAGGGTGTCTTAAGTCCTCCTTGTTTCCTGTCTGCCTATGGTAATCTTGTCATTTTGGGTTTTTTTTTTTTTCATGAACACGTTAAAACCATGTTGATTGTCAGCCTGAGAATAGTCTTGGAAATGGCAGTCTCTCACAGGTGACCAGAAAATAACAGGTAGTCCTGTCGGTTTCCTGAAGTCGTTTTCTTCTGCTATTTTCCCAGTGGTGCAGTATTTAAATGGAGCTGCTACTGGCATACATGCTTTACATGTTAGATATCTACATGGCACTAAACATTTAACAAGTTAATTTAAGCTGGTGTCACATTACTGGTATCTGCTGGGATAGCCTGTGAGAACTACTTCTTAGGAATATCTCATTGTGTCCAGAAGAGGGCCCTTGTACATGCACACAAGCCTCTTGCTTTGTTGAAAAACCTTTTGTTTCACTCCTTTTAGAATGCATGTGAGGATATCCAAAGCTAGGTTAGGTGTTGAGTCCTGCTAGGTGAAAACCTGGAAAGGCTACAAAATAGCGAAGGGAGAGATTATTCATTAAGATTCAGTTCATCCTTGCATTGTAATACCTTACTAGTATGAAAATACAGACTAAAATCTACTTCCATGTTTCTACTACTTATGCTAAAGCATTCCACGGTAACTTTCTTTACAAATATGAACAAATAACTCTGAATTGTAAACTTAAGTAATGAACCAACCTGTCTGTAACTGCGTTGCTTAAAAAAAAATTAACACAGACTATGCATTAAGAAGAAACAGTGGAATTGAGGTTTAGTTCCGTTGTATGCTTGTTTTTATTTTCTCTTTATGCAGTTCAGTTGTTCTGTGTGAGGCTGCTTGTCACCTTTCGATCTTGCTACGGAGCATAATAAAGTGACATCAGCCATAAGCATAACAGTGTTTTTAGAAGTCCCATCAGTTTTCTTTAGCACTCAGATTAAAGTTTGATGTATTGTTTAGCTTATAGCATTGCTAATGTTAGTAGACAAATAACTTAATTGTGTAAAGCCATAGTACACAATGAACTAAACCTTTGTGTATGTAGTGGGCCAGTTTTCTAAACTGTGTTGTTGTTGGCTGGTGTCAAATATGTATTATGTGTAGGGATTTACTATGTCAGCTTTAACTTTCAGAGATATATGAATGCTGCACAAAAAAATTGTCTCTGATTGTGCTTCAATAACTGTAGGAACTCATTTTAACTGACTGTGTACCTGCCTTAGAGAACTCTTGAGTGATGGAATTCTCCAGATGGCATTTTTTCTGGAAAATACGTATTTTCCTGTATAAAAGTCTGTGTAGCATAGTACCTGTGCTCATTCATTCATGTAAGGGTAGGATTCTGGTGATGCCAGATGAGATATTTTCAGTGATGCAGCGCTGTTAAAACTGGAAACTTGCGTAATTTTGATGTACAGAGTAGAATAATGGAAGTTTGAATGAGTACCTTAAGAAACATAAGCAAAAATTAACATCACAAGCAAAATCCCTTTGTCTGCTTTCAGCTTGTATTTGATCAATGTCAAATGAGAATCCATGGCATATGGAATTTGATTTCTGTTAAATATTAAGACTTTGAAGTAGAATGTATATGTTCTTGTTAATTCTAACGGAAACCTTAGCATTCTGGTTTTTAAATTCTTTAAGTCGGTCTAGTGTCTTAAGCTTATGCAACTGAATTGTAAAAAAACCTAAGTACTTTACCCTTACTTGTAATTGTTTTGAAAAGTCTGGAAGCAAACCAGTGGCAATACCTGCTGAACATACTACCCTAAAGTCTAATGCTTGCATTTTGATACCATGCAGGATCAAGATGAGAATTCTTACATGTTGGATGGCCAGTATATGCCATACAGGGGACACAATTCTTTCCGTGAGAAGTATTTCAGTGGTGTGACAAAGAGGATTGCCAAGGAAGAAAAAGACAATCAGAAGTAAAATATAATATAAACAGATTAAAAAATGAGAAAAGAATGGAGATCGTGTTTCTTCGTAAGGACATCTGGATGTGAACATTCATTTGGATGTTTCAGAAAAATAAATACTGCTTTTAATTTTAAAACAAGATGAAACCCACAACACAGGTTGAGAGCAGTTCTTTTTAATTAGCTTTGTTTATAGCAGATTTTATTGTACAAGTTTTTTGAGTCTTATTTAATTTATATTTGTACTTTCAAGTACTAATGATGATTGACTAAAACCATTATTATTGTTCTTTCACCATTAACATTTACAAAAAAGTAGTAGTATTATTTGGCTTCTTAAACTGTGAACATCTGGCTGTTTGAGAAACACGTGGTGGTGATCAAGGATTGCTTATTAAGAAGATAATTTTCATTTGTTTTGTTTTTTTGTAAATGGTATACAATAAAACAAGACTGTTGTGAGTTTTTTTTAATTATTGCATGTGGTAATTGCTCAAATTAATTCCACTTGCTCTGGCTGAGGTCAGAAGTATTTAAAACAAACAAAAAATGCAGAGAAACAACTGGGCACGTGCACACCCCACAAAAAAAAAAAAAAGGAAAGCCTCTGTGACCTGACAAACTCTGGAGAGCCTATTAAACCCTGTGAAGCCTGTCCACATCTGAAGCTCATCTGTACCTTGGATTTGCTTTTGCATTCCTAAACCTTGACTCTTGGTCAAGCCAACTGTCTGCAGTTTTTGGTTCAGAAATTGATAGCTAAACCAGTAACAACAACAGCATAAAATCAGTAGTGGTTCCCTAATGGTATTAAGCCTAATCAGATCTTTGAAACTGAAGCTGTATTTGTTAAAGGGCAGACTTTGCTGAGTCCACACCACGTCCATCATGAAAATACCTCATTTAAAAACCACTAAGCCCATTAATTCAGGATGTTAATGGTCCTTCTCATTTTGGTGGTCAAATACGGTCACAATATTCTTCAGCAGGGCATTGAAGAATGCATCTACTTGCTCCAGCCAGAGGAACCCTGCTTCTCAACTTGCTGCAGGTCGCTGACTGGTCGTGTTAGAATCTCTGTAGATCACAGTTTTTAAGTGCCTCTCTAAGGAAGGCACGAGTCATTGTGTCTGTCTGATCAAGGTCATTAACTGAATTTGCTCTTCCATGTATCGTGGTCCTCAGCTGCAGCAGGAAAGCGTACAAACTCAATGACGGCTTTGTCTGACCTTCTGGATCTAATCTGTGGTGTGTTAAAAAGTTCTCAAATAGTGATTTATTTTCTCTGTTTCCATTATAAATCTTTTTTTTTTTTATATACTTTTTTTTTGAGACTTCTTATGTCAGCTATATAATAGTTGTTCTGGGCTAAACTTGGAGCAAGATCAAAAGCTCAGAAAATTTTTTGAAAGCGGAATTTGAATTGATCACTTTCAAATATTACATCAAAAATTACTGCTTCTGAAAACCTGTCTTGATTTCAGCATTACAATTTGGCATTCAGCTTTTATTACTTTACAAATTAAAATTACTTTCAGTTCTTCATAGGCAAGACATTTTTCTGGATGGATTTATTATGCCTTTATAACTTCATTTTTTTAAAAGTTACCTTACATAGACATGATCTACATAGTTATACAAGAGGGAAGGTAGTGGCAAATCTGGCTCTGTCTATTCAGTGAGAATGATTGAGTTTGTTTCTTCTCTGCCTGGTCCAACTTTTAGTCCCTTCAGCAGTGGTGCTGTGGCCTCTCTTTAGCAGTTCATACATAACAGCTCTATCATTACTGAAGAATACCATTTTGAACAGAAACTCCAAGTGTATTTGGGGTTCTGCATCAACACCCACTAATCAAAAATTGTTTAGAATTGAAATCAGATGTTCAAGCTCTGCTGATCCCCAGCTTTAAAGCTATGATTTGGGAATATTCCTCATGTTTAAATTTCTTCTAGTTTAACGTGCACGCTCCAGCCTGTTGTACGTGCAGCCTTGCAAAGCACGGGCATGTGTAGCTGTAGAGCCGTGACACAGTCCTTGCCCTTGCTCTGTGGAAGGGCTGGCAGGCAGGTGAGTTATCCTTTCGGCAGGACTTGGCCATCCATGGCCGCGGTTTCTGGCACTTTCGTTCAATCTGGTTCCATTCAGTCTCTTTCCGAGAAGTTCCAGTTTCCTGTCCCTGGCGGGGAGCGTCAGTTCACAATCCCGCGCTGAACTCATGCCGTTGTCATTCTCTTCTTTGGGGTGGTTTGTGCCATTTTCCAGTTTTTAAAGATAAATGTTATTTTTGGAGTGCTTTGTTGTGCTGCAGCAAATTGGATGGAGGGAGGAGCTGAAAACAGCTGCAGGATCATGTGGTCAGAGGCTCTCTTGCTGTAGGGAGCGATGTGCTGAAGCAACAAAGGGACAGAGCCTCCTCTTTTCACAAGATCCCTTTACCTGGTGTTGGTGTTCCTGGCTGCAAGCCTCCTACAGGAAGAGGAAGTGGAAAAATAGTGGAAATAGATTTTCTCTGTGTTCATTGTGTGACCTACCTGCTATCTCTCTCTAATACTTTAATTAGTAGCCAACAGGACCAAGTGTAACAGAAGGTCAAAGTTTGATGATGTCTTAACAGATAACAGGAAGCTACACATTTTGTTGAAATAGGCAGAGGTGTTGAAAAAAAAAGACCTAGTTAATCTCTTCCAAGGAAAAGGCTGTAATACAAGTTCAGCCCTCATTAAACATCAGAGAACCCATACGGAAACAAGACCTGGAGACAAAAGCTCTAACCAATGTTTTTTGTTCCTGCTGTGACAACCAGTGCTGGCCCTGCTGGTTCTTGATCTTCTCTTTAAAACAAAGAGACACAAGTGAAAGCACACAAAGAGGTTTTTTTAGAGGAAACATAAAGGTCTTGGCTGAACTTTCCACTTCTACCCAGGCTTCAAGACAAACTCACAGACACTCAGACTTGGTAGTTTCTCCTTATCACCAATGAGAGGAGTAGATGTTTCAGCTTGGTGAACTTCTCAAGAAGAGTGGAATTCTCCCTGTAAACCAGCCTAGGAAACTGGTGTCTGTTAATGGAATAACATCTAACTCTGGGTCTCCTCCAGTAGAGAAGCAATGTTCCCTCACTGGATATGGACTCTTCAACAGCAGCTCTTGAAGGTTGATTTGGGTGGACCCTTTATTCCTCTCTGCCTGTTCAGTGAGGCTGGAAGGCTGTGGTGGAAGTGCTTAAACTGTTCAATGTCTCTTCTTTTTTCCTTAGAGTAACATCGTAGCTCCGAGTTGGGACTTAGAAGAAGGACGTAGGTATCCATGCCCACCATAGTTGGCAGAGGGCAGTCAAATTTTTGTGAGTTCTCAGTCAAGCTCAACTGTCCAAATTACTGGAAAATGTGGCTTAGAAGATAAAGTACGGGCTTTCTCTCTGGCTGTTTTGATACTAGTTGCATATAGAAATGTTAGAGGGAGCAAACACCTTAATAATTCTGAGTATTTGCTTTCCTTCTATCACTGCTTTTTAAGATTTCTTCGAAATGGTTATTTCCACTGTAGCCAGGACAATTCCACAGCTTCAAGGCCACCAGCCAGACAAGGCTGTCACAGAGATGGTGACACTGGCACTGTCCTCTGGTCATAGGTTTTCTAGAGACAAAAAAAATGTCCAGTTGGAGCAGGCAAGACTGAAGTGGGTGATATGCAGTGGTTACAGGTTTTCCTGTCGGACAGTAAGCAGCTCTGGAGTTAGCTGACAGGAGGTCCAGCTGCTGACTCAGCTCCCATCACCACCATGTTCTCTTTTCTGACTCTCCACTCCTTTGTAAAAGCAGGGAAGAAAAATGTAATATGTTTGTTCCATGCTGTTTAGCTTGGTTTGCAGTTTAAACTGAGGTCCAGAGTTAAACAAGGCTGTCTTTTCAGTCTGAAGATTTCTTCCCTGTTCCTAAAACAAATAGTTGTGAGTACCCAGAAGAATGAAGAGTCTCTCTCCCTTTCTTTCGTGTTTGCTATTTGGAAAAAAAATGTGTTTCTTCAACCTTATTTTTTTATATAATTGATTTTGATGATAATTTAATTTAAAATAGCAAAGCATATCTTATCTGCCTCCATGCTACCCTTTAAGATATTTCTCTGATGTTCTATTATTGGCTTACTGAACTGTAAAAACCTCTGTTCGTGTATGTATCCTAACAACGGGGGTTTTCTGTAGTTTTCTGTCATGGATGCTGTTATTTTGTACATTGTATTTTGTACTACTTTTATCAGCTACAGCTTTCCTGAGCCTGTGGGTGTGCAGGACACCACTCAAACAAGACATCAGCTCTCTGTTAGCTAAAACACCTCATCAGACCCAAGGTCCTGGAGAATGGGCATTCTCTCTGGCTACACTAAGGGTATTGGACCTCGAGACAGGTTTGCCAAGTAAGATCTTACATAGCTCTTGCAGGTGAGGTGGGCAGCTGAAGGGTAAAATCCATTGATAGGAGGGTGATCTTGGTGTCTTTGCTGCCAGTGTTACGATAGTAGCTCACTGTACCCTCAGTGAGGTGCCCAGGAGAGGCTGCTGCCAACCCACAGCAGACCAAGGCACAGGAGGTTCTGACCATATGTATCAGGTTTAACAAGGAGTACTTTGAGTACCACTGGGTAGGAACAGGATATTTTGCTTCACTTAAAATTCCCCAGAAGTTAATTTTTTTAACATTCAGGTTTTGGGTGCTGGAAAGAGGTGATTTTGTACAAAAGATACGATGATTGGCAATGGTCATCTGAAATTCTAATCCAAATTTACATAAAAATGGTGAAAAAAAAATCTTCAAAATATGTAAAAACAGCATAGTATTATCACTGTTGTAATTTTCTCCAAAACAACATTTTATTTAGGTTCTTTTTCTTCCAATTAAAATGTCACTTTAAGTATAAAATTTTAATCTAAAGCTTTTTCTTCATGGATTCATTCTAAT
The DNA here is from genome assembly GCA_013396775.1 of Cephalopterus ornatus. NCBI lineage: Eukaryota > Metazoa > Chordata > Aves > Passeriformes > Cotingidae > Cephalopterus > Cephalopterus ornatus. The sequence continues at coordinate 50,527 of VZRE01004709.1, read as the reverse complement.
AAATTTTTCACTAATAAAGTGCAAAATAACAAGTCATGTTACTGTATGTGATGGGACAAGTATTTAATTCTAATCTTAGATATCTCCTAACTAAACAGTTGCATCTCTCTAAGATGATGCCATTGGTAAAATAGTTATAGTTAATCAAAATACTTCCTTCTCTGGAATCTGTCCCAAAAGATGTGATGTCTCTGACTGATGGCTAAGAATGGATGTTCCGTGCTATGACTGGGCAGCCCAGAGTGTCTTTGCTTTATCCTGCAACTGATGTGAAAGATTTCCACTGAACACTTGCATTTTGGAGGCAAGACATCCTTGTTCTGTTTTTCTATTGATGTATCACTAGGAGAAATGCAAGTAGGTAATTTCAGTACAGGAAAAATTTAGTTATGAAAGTTCTTAACACCTACTAGGGAAGGTTCCTAAAATACTGTGCTTTTTGGCTAGAGATGAAATATAGCTATGTGGAAAAAAATCCTGTGAGTAGTTGGATCTTCTAAGTTGGAAGGATAGCTCCTTACACACAGGCAGTCTTCTCTGCTGAGCTGGTCCTGTCCTTTGTGTGAATGTATGTGGTGGGTGGAATGATGCCTCTGTGGTCACAGTTTATGCCTTTATAACCTGTTCTGCCCTTCAGGTTTGTTTTGATGCTGTTTATTTAAAGCTGTGAGATCCTGAGATTAGGGGTGCTAGGCAGGCGCAGTAGGTTTATTGCAATAACAGTTGTGGCAGAGACTAGGATAAATGGAATCATGAGCAGCACCACAGAACATAGGCTCCTGTCTTGAAGAGAACCTTGTATCTCATTAATGAGCACACCTGTAGCAATTTAGGAGGGTTTTGGAAAGTTCCTACTCCCTCTTCAAAATGCTTGTGTGACAGAGAGTACTTGTATGCCTTTGCTCAAACCTCATTCCTTAACACAACAATCCCTGGAAATGGGTAGTGAAATTACATAAGGAAAGGGGCTGGTATGGGCAGCGTGAATGTGCTGGTGCATCCTGGGTGAATACACTCAAGCACCCAAGCACCACCTGCACTCGTTCTGCCTCCTCGTTCTGGTGTTCCCCAGAGTGACCTGACAGGCTGCAGACGGAACTCATCAAACTGCTGCTGTTTGCTGCAGGGAATGACGTACCAAAAAAATGCATGGGACTCGTGCCACTGGGCCCAGCGGAGTAGGCCCTCCCCTCTCACCCCCAGCCACCTTGCCCCCTTATGAAGCAAAGAAATTAATTTTATAAATATCATAGAATAGCATTTTCAGCCTTATGTAAAGATGTCAAAGAAGACAAAAGATACAGATTATTTCGTAATTAAATACAGATTTTATTTTGGTTTTTGTTTTTACTCAAAAAGCAAACCAAAACAAGTTTGTGCCAAGAACTGTTACATCCCACCCCCTTTCCTATTTTTTTTTAAATTGTGTTTTTATAAGCCTGGCAGAATTAATGATGGAAATCTTTCCAGCTGTGACTTTGCCAGAATCCCTTTCTGAAGCTCCTACTAATTTGGATTAAAACTGGATGGATGAAGGCTTTAAACAGCAAATCCTGGCAGTAGATTTGCTGAGGCCCCACAGCATATACTTCTCCAACTGTTCTTATCTTCTGAGGCAAAAAAAAAAAAGAAAAAAAAAGAAAAAAAAAGAAAATAAGCAAACATCATTTTGTAATTACACAGTTGTTAACATTTTCCCTGCTTTTCCCCTCCCTGGACTAGGAAACAGGGTCCCACCACCCCAGTAGCCTGCTGGGGCTCCCCTTTTGCAGGAGAGATCCCTGGATTTTGCAGGACAAGGTTTTGATTGCAGAGTGGTAGGTTTCTTAACCAGTGTCTCGTACCAGCTACTCTGAATGTTAACAGCCAGTGTGGATTTTATAGAGAGTTGCCGCCCTGGGATGTAACAGTTCAGAACGGCATCGGTGGGTGTGCAAGTCTATCGTTGCAGGGACATGAAGCCACCAAGGGTCCTGGCTGCCGGGTGTTCACCTCACTTGCTTAATTCTAGCAGTGTTGGCGCCGTGTTGTCTTACTGTCCAGGCTTCCTGGAGCCAGCAGCTGCAAGCTCTCCTACTGCCACAAACGATTAAATTAATTTCTTTAAATTGGACAGATTGATCTCTGGCAAGTGGCCCATGTTCCTGCTCCTCCTCCCTCTAGCCAGGAGAGTCTTCTGGAAACTTGTGAGCTTACTAAGCCCTTGCTCGGTGTGTTCCTCCCTTCATGACCATGCTGAGGCTGAGGAATGGCAATGCTCCAAACACAGGCAGAGCCGTGGGACGCTGACAGCCTCTTCCTGTGGCCTTGCCAGAGGGTGCCCTCTTCACCAGTGCAGCCCCTCCAGGTGTGAGGCTGCAGCTCACAAAGGCATCTGAAAGCTCCTTGTTGAGCACAGTTGGCTTAGATGTCGGCACTTGCCAGAGGGAGTGGCAGGAGCTCCTCAGTACAGATGTTCTAAGTGCCTTGCTGACCTGGCTGCAGCACCTCCTGCATGGAGAAGGCACATGAATAGTATCAGTTGTATTTATGGCATAGTCCGTTGATCATTATGAACAACAGCAACTTTATCCACTTGCAGTTTCTGGCAAATTTAAAGATTGTGAAGGAGGTGGCCACTGCTGAAGCATTATGGGGGGATGGTGTAGGCACAGCAGCATCTCCTGTCTCCAGACTGCGCCTGCTGACATGGAAACATGTGCAGTCTTCCTTCTGTGGGAGACCTACCCCTCCCACTCATTTCCAGTGATCCAGGGGCTTTGTTTTTATAGAGTGTGCTCCTTGCCTCTGTTAGCTGCTGTTTTGCCCTATTGCTGCTCAGCATGTATGAGCAGATGCTTGAGAGGCTGCCTTAACTTGCCTCCAGCTGCTTTGAAGGAGCAGGGGGAATGCACAGTGACCAAGATCTTCTTTCCTTCTCTGGATGCCTTGAGGTAGGGATGAATGTTGTCTCAAGGCGGCACCTAATCTTTCTTGTCAGTGCCGTATCTAAAGCAGTTATGTTAGTCTCCTTCTAGTCCTCTAGTGGAGAGAACCAAGTCCAGAGCACTTGTCAGTCTGGTGCTCTAGAGCTTTTGGATGTGTACAACTCAGACTTGCTCATTTATGAGTTACTCTAGTTGGTAATATCTGTTTTTTTACAGTACTTCCTTGTTTGCAGTGAGGCCAGTTAATTCACCTTCATTTCATATATGCATATCAGCTCCTGCTTCTACTATACTGGGTAAGAATATTTATGAAATAGTTTTGCCTCTTCATTTTCATCTGCTTTGTTCATCCAAAAATGAACCAGTTAGGTTTTGATATACAAGAAAAAACAATAATTCAACAAACATACAGGAAAGCAAACACCGAAGATCAAAATCTCTCTTGGTGTCTTTTGGCAGTCACAGAATTTATTTTCTGTTGTCCTTTTGGCCATCTTATCAGGTTTCTGACTTATGATTTCTGTAAACTGCTGCCTACTTCTCCTTTTTTTGTGGGTTATCTAAATATTTGTGCAGCTAATTTTATTTCCCCTTTCACTAGATTGTTACTGTATATGTGTGATGCTTTGGGGAGCTGATGGGTGAGATATGAATCCTGCTTGGGAGTACTGGATTACATTTCATGAAAGGTTCTGCAGAAGAGTTATTGCTCCACAACAGGTCCTCAGTCTGCGGTTTCACAAGCATGGAAGCTAATGTGACAGTGCGACGCTGCTGAAAGGAGAGCGGGTTTGTGCCTTTTCCCTATTCCCTGGTCCTGGCTTTTCTCACCCTCTGCTCAGCAGTTACCAACTCTTACACTGACTGATTCTTACGGAGCCTTTCGTGTGCCCGTTCAACATACTAAGCCAGCAGAAAACTGTTTATTTTGCTGAAAAATATTACCCCAGGAGAGTGAATTTCTTTATTCAGAGGTGAGTTGTTGGATCAGCTTGCAGTGGTCATGAAACTGTGGTCTTGGTCGCATCACTCCTAGACCTCAGGCTGACTATGGAGGCTGCGCAGGTCCTTGCTGAACTGCCTAAGAACCTCCTGGCAGAAGGAAAGCAGCTGATGGTCTTTTGTATTACTGTGGGCTTTGTTAAATGTAAAATTTTGGAAGGTTGAAAAAGAAAAGTCATTAGCTGCCATTCTCAACACAGATTGACCATGCCTTTGAGAAAAGATAAAGTGAGAAGGATTGCCTTTGGGGTTTATTTATTCACTTGATACTTAATGCTTTATTACATTTTTCCTTTAACTGAACAGCTATATCATGGCTTTGCTTCTTCTGAGCCAGGGACAGAATATGCCAGAGTTTATCCAGAAGTACAGCTGTGCTTATGATCTGTAGGATCTAACACCTTGAAGGGGCATAAAGAGATTTGCAGTCCTGCAGCACTGGTAGCCTCTCTTCAAATTCTGGAGGGTTTTAAGGTATAGAGTAGTAGTAGTCACAACAGCAGAAATTTCCTTTTTTGTGTGTGTAACTGTGGATCTTTTGTGTATTCAGTGCTCTCTTTTTTAATTAATACTTCCCAATTATTACTTCTGTTTTCCTTTCAAAAATTCTCTCTCCAAGCTGATTTGGCTCCTAATAATTTCCAACCCTGTGAAACTGGCCTTTTTGAAACACAGTATGTTTCTGATTTGGTGTTTGGCCTATTTGGATTTGAATCTCAGTGGCTCCTGATTTTTACTGAGAAATCAGTCTTTTCCTCTTGAAAGACTGTGGGACATTGAACACTCTCAGTCTCTCAGCTGATGGCTTTCCTGGGATTCCTTTAGTTTGGATGCTGCAACATACTGACCCCGGGCATTTCAGAGAGCACGCCGGGGTAGCTTGTGTGAGGGTGTGCTAGGGTGGTGAGTTTTTTCTCTCTCTGGTTTTATGAGACAGTCCTTGTCTGTGCGGGTAAGGTCTGAGTAGCGGGACATAAACAAGACTCAAGGTGTGAAATCAGTAACTAGTTAATCCCACCCTGAAAAATATGGGGAAGCAGCAGTGTTGTGTAGCAACACTTAGCCAAAAAACAGCAGCATACAGAGTTTTGGGAGGTGTTTGGAATGAGATGTCATGTGAGGATATTTGTACCCTTTGTGCTAAGATGATGAAGCGGTACAAGAGTGACACAGCAACTGTGACTGCATAGGGTAACCCAGATTTTATGTCCTGCCTGAAGTGCGAAGGTGGCTTCTTTGTGTGAAATGCAGTATACATTCATCTCTGAGGCTGGGGACATCTTCCTGTGTGGAACATCTGCCTTTGGGAAAGGAAGGTTAAAAGTCTTTATATACAGTGCTGTGGCCATCCTTTCTACAAATTGTAGGGGAACCTAAGACTCCTTATCGTAGGAGCTTTATGCAAAGCTTCCAAACCCGTAACTTACATAGTTACTTTATGTATTTATGTAAACCATCAGCTCTAGGGCCCTCAAGATAAGAAAGACAATGATCTGCTCAAACAGGCTCAGAGAAGGCCACGAAGATGATCAGAGAGCTGGAGCACCTCTCCTGTGATGACAGGCTGAGAGAGTTGAGGTTGTTCAGCCTTGGAGAAGAGAAGGCTCAAGAGAGACTTTACAGCAACCTCCCAGTACCTAAAGGTGACCTACAGTAAAGATGAGGAGGGACTCTTTATCAGGGAGTGCAGTGATAGGACAAGGGGTAACAGTTTTAAACTGAAAGCAGGTAGGTTTAGAATAGATAGGAAGAAATTCTTCCCTGCAAAGTTGACGAGGCAATGGAACAGGTTGCCCAGAGAAGTTGTAGATGCCCCATCCGTGGAAGTGTTCAGGGGGTTGGAATGAGTTGATCTTTAAAGTCCCTTCCAACCCAAAACATTTTATCATTCTATGATTCTGTGATTTGAGTGTCTTGCATTCTTGAATGCATTTGTCCTCAAAAGATCCTTATGAAATAGACATTCCAGTTTTAGAAATGTGACTTACCCAAGGTCATACATGTCATCATAATGTAGCAGAAAAATGAACATCTCCCAAGTCTCAGGCTAGCTCTTAAACCACCACCTTTTCTTCTAGAGCTGATCGCAACCAGCCGACCCTATATGTTCACTGGGATTTTTTGGTGTGCTAGGAGATCAGGGAAGCAAAATGTTCTGGACCTGTAAATATCAATCTGCATCTACCTGTGAAAAAAGTAATTTTGTAGGGTTCTATCGTAGCATTTAATATTTTAGTGGTTTGGGCACCATTTACATTAATTTGCTTTCTAACTAGAAAGAACCAGTGATCCACGGGAGTGTACTAAAAATACATTAAAGAAAGGATGATTTTAAAATTAGTGGGGAAATTCATGCTGAAATATAAAGTAATTGTCCACAATATTCTACGTGTTCTCTTCAACAAAACTGCTTGATAGCATGAGCAGCAATGCAAGTGAATTTGTCAATTGCTATTAAATTTTTCTGGGCAATTAGTATGATCTTCAAGTAAAACTTCAAAGGCTACAATCTGCACAATTGGTTTCATTCACTTTGACTTGTCAGTTGTAAGAAAGGTACTCTTTATTTTATACTAAACTATGGCAAACAGACCAAGACCTAGGAAACTGAGAAAATCAATCCTTTATTGTAGCAGTTATCTTCAAAGCTTGTCTGAAAGATTTTTTTCCACAAAAGACCCATCTGTGTTAGGATTTCCAAAGTAAAAAATGAATACTTATGATTGCTAATGTCAAGAAAGACTAATTATGTGTGGAGCATTGCTAGTCTGTGAGCACTGATGGTGCTGGGACTAAAGCATACTCATAGAATTTCATTAAAACTGGTAATTGAGGCTTATCACTCCACATCTAAAGCAAGTGTCTGCCTTATTTAACTCAGCATTGGGCTGAGATACTCTGTATGAGACACACAAGAATAACATTTAATTTTTAAAAAAGCTTTATCTTATTAATACCAGACGTTCATGGAAGTCATGAGAACGGAGATGTCATTAAAACTTACTGTTCTTCCATGTCACCTTCAGGCACGTTTTGCCAGATCTGAAATCTAGAGCAGTGTTGACACTATTCTCTCGCTCCAGAGAGAACAGACCATTCAGATTCTCCTCCATCACTCAGCAGAGCTGTGACAAGGTGAAGAGAAAAACATCACAACGTTTCAGAGAATCTGTCTTAACCTTCTTCACAGGATGCAACACATCAGCACAAAGACAGAGGACAGAGTGGTGAGGTACCTCCACCACATGCCTAGAAGATTATTTTCAAAGTTTTATGTTTGTTCTTCTAGAAATGAATTCCTATTCTATGATGATGGATATTTTCAGTCTTAAAGGTAAGAGACTAAACTATCAGATTACTGGCTACCAGATATGGACAACTGATCATGTTGTCTTTTCTAGCAGCCTGTGATTTTATGTCTGTGCTTAACTCTGCCTTTCTAGCCTTCACTGCTACAGATGGATACTGCAGTGCTATTCCTTAAATGAAATTAGAATAATAGACTCTAGAGATGGAAAAGTACCTAATGGTCCATTTCCCTATAGCTGCCAAACATATTTTATTTTGTATTTAAGCAAGCACAGGCAAATATCTTCCATGACAATCTTTTACCATGAAATACTACATCCTCTTTATAATCTGGGCTGAGAAAAGGAGGCGTAACAGCTTCTTGGTTTAAGGTTTTGCCAGCTTGCTACCCGAAGAGTCTTTTGGTACCAGTTACCTTTTTCTTTGTAGATTTGGAGCATCTGGAAAGTAATATAGAGCAGTTTGAGAAGTGTCCAACTAATCTGCTGTGTTGTTGTCAGAACTGATCTCAGTGTGTGATTTTATAAAGCAGGGGTTTCAGCATTCACAGGGTGCATGTTTGTGTGTGTGTTTCTGTAAATCTGGATTCTGCAGAAGTAACTAAAATACCTCATTTAGGTTATTGAAACTGTAATGGAAAAAATGCCCTGCAGACACTGTAATTGTTTAATTGGTATTCAATTGCTTGTACTATTTCAGTCTCTAAAACAAAAATATCAAAGAATGAACTATAAAGTCAGATGTATATCTCCAGAGACTTAAACTGTCCAGTTTCCAGTGACATGCTTTAATTCTTCTCCCACTTAGTAATTTTACATTCACATGAGTTTTTTGGATAAGAAAGGGCAACTGACCCCTCCAAAATTACTCTTCTTACATTGAACTGGAAATGATGGGATCTCACGAAATATGTAATCTCATTAATTTTAAGTGTACCTGCATTAATGTCTTGGAGGTGATCCAAGAAAGACTTCAGCCTGTGCAGTCTTGCACATGCTTAGGTGCTTAGCCAGTTTTAGAAATTATTATAAGTACGGAATTACTGATGACCAAGGTTTTCCACTCCTTTCCCCATTCCTCCCCCTCTCCCTTCCCCACATCGTTACTTAGATTTCAGTTAGTTCAGGTGCTCTCTGCTACATAAATATCTACCTGAAAAAAAAGCCAGCAAACCCACACCAAAACCTATCCAAAAAAAACCCCACACCAAAACCTGGGTTTTTGTTTTGAATATCCCAAGTCTTTGTTTCAGTCAGTCCTTGTGAGAAGGGGGTCCTGCTGCAGCTGGCTTTGAGGCGATGTACCAGCAGCCAGTGTCGGGCCTCCTCTGAGCACCTGCCCAGATGGGCAGTAGAGGGGAAGGAGTTTTGTGCCTGGGTGCCTCAGGCCACGACAGACACACGTTGTCCCCTTCTCCCCGCTGCGGTGGGAGGCCAGCTGCTTTATTTTGTGCTGTTGATACCTCTTCTGGCAAAGCAGGACATTGTTCCTTCAGGTGCAGGGCCTGGAAGGACCAAAATGTGCCATCTCCCTGTCTCCAGATGTGCCTGCTTCATGCCAGTAAAACCGCTCACCGCTTAGCGGGTGGTAGAGCAGCCGGTCTCTTGGGCTGATCACTGGTGACCTGAGTTCTCCTGGTGATCACTGTTCTTCTGGCTATTCAGTCAAGTAGATGCTTAGGACCTCTACTTATAATGTGCAACACATCAATAAGGTGGGGTAGAGATTTAAACCCAAAGGAAATAGCCTCTCTTTATAGGAATTGAAAGGGAGTTTGAAATCCCAAGGTCTCATCTTGTTTCAGTTTCTTCGTGGGTTCCCCTTCCTCTTTCCTACTCATTACTTATGACAGACTGAAGTTTGCTGAGACCTTTCATTTTCCTGACTCCTGCCCCAGAAGCAGAAACTCAGGATGAGGTAGGATCTATGCCAGCCTCCGTTTCTTTTCTGTTCTCCAGTAGTTGTAATCTGAGCATTAACTACCTTGAAATACATACAATAACATATATACATTGGAGAAACAGATACAAAGTATAGTTTCTACAAAAATGATAAATTTATTTATTATGGAAACCATGATCTTGCTTGTTATCTTTGGTTTAAAATATGACTAATTGTTTGGACAGACCAGCAGTTTAGCTGGATGGATGGCTAGATGTTGTAAGTTGTTTAAGAATGAAGTAGTTGACTTTAATGATAAAATATGCTCAAATATTATTACAGTTGTGTGTTTGCATGAAAATTTAGGGGAAAGGTTTTGGGGTTTTTTTTCTTTCTTTTCTTGGCTGAGTTCTTGGTTTTCTTGGCCAAAGAAATTATTCTGTGTCAATCTGATTTGCAGAGAAATTGTTCAACAGAGACCTGTAACAGCTTATTAGAGCTGTTGGGATAATTTTGAGATAGGGGGCATTTTGTTAGAGGATAGAAAGAGTCTGAAGAATGAAATGAACCTAAACTTACTATTAATTCTACTTGCAAGAGAAGAAATTGTAAAGCTTCAAAATAGAGGGTCACTCATATACATTCAGCCGCATTTCTGCTGTGGCAAGGATCTTGGGAGACGTGGAGCTGTATGTTTTAAGGTTTTATTTTTCCCTTCTTAATCTCGCTTTGAAAGTCATGGCAGAGAGCAGCGAGATTTGTAACGTCTTTGAATATTTTGAAAAATGGTAGTGTTTCTCAGCCTTTCTTAATTGAAGAATGATGGAGCCTTATAAAGTCTATGAACCTTTCTGTATCCCTCTCTTTGTTGGATAAAAGGGTCAGTAGTAAGTAAGAAAATCTTTGGCAATCAAGCTGATCACTCTGCAAAATCCTAGGTTAATCTTGTAATTGAACGATTTGATTAGACGTGTTGATAATAAAAATGTCCTTATGTCTTCCAGTAGGCCCTGTCAACCCATAAAAACTGGTGGCTGAGTGACTGCCTCCCACTGTTTTCTCCAGCAGGTGGTGACGCTTCTCAGCAAACCTACTTGGAAGCTGTGGGTTCCTTTGAAGCAAGGTGCAGTCATTCTACCAGCCACCTCCTGATACTGTAGAAACCCTGGTGCTCTGTGGAGCCGAGTAGCAGAGATGAAAGAGAGCAGAGCTGTGGCTCCTCATGAGTACTTTTACTGTTTTTCTCTCCTTTATAAAGTTTCTGCTTTTGAGCTTCATCACAAAGTGGGGATGCATTAGAGTTGCTTCTTCACCAGGAATTGGGGAGCAAGTCCATTGTTTCCCAAAGAAAAGGAGGAGAACAATTCTAGAGCAGGAGAACAGATTCTTTTTCTGAATTTTGCCTGAGGAGATGATGTGCCTGAGATGGGCCTGGGCAAAGAGATGGAGAATCTTGAAGGAGTGAGAGTGTTGAGAAGCACTTAGCATGCTGTTGTCCTCAGGTCCTGGCAAGCCTAATGGAACTGGCTGCAGAGATGGAAGAAATGCAGATTAACTTGATCTACAAATTAAAGATTTTCGGAGTGCTTATAGTAGAAATCCCAGGTGCTTTTTCAGCTAATGGCAGCACTAGCATTCACATAGCTTCTAGTATAAACTCTGGAAAATCAGAGTTTATGGAGCTGTATTCAGAGGGGATCTGTTAGTTATACCGTCTTCCACACAGGTTTTATCCAGCCTTCAGCTGCCTCAGATGAAATGAGCTACTTTCTGTGACTCTTCCTATTGAAAAATGAAGTTTAGGTTGTTGCCTCTAAAGTGCTGTAGACCTAGAAGTAAAACTGGATCTTTGAATGTGCATTTCTATCTACGTCCTGAACACGGGGAGAGCCAAATCCTGCAAATGAAGTTTACTGCTGGCTCAGTGTCTGAGTGGGGTTAAAAAGGAGGCATTACAGTAACCTACTATTTGGAGCCTGGCACTCTAAGTATATTCATCATTTCTTAATCTGTCTCTGGGTCTGGTTATAATTTGCATCTTGAGCAATTGTATTCACTCTGCATTTGCATTTGTGTTTTCTTTTTCCATTGTTAAACCTGTTTTCATCTTACACATTTTTCATTCTTCTGCAGCCCGTAGCCAGTGATAGATGACAAGGTTCAAATGCAGAAGGTCAATTAAATCATCCAGTGTCCATCTCTGCCAGCACAGGATTATTGTTTCCGTGGTCTATTTGCTATTGTTTTGTCCGGCCCATTGCTAAATAGGTCCTGTTTATTCAACAGAGTTTTGCCACTAATAATATCCCACATAACCTTAATTATAACAAAGGAGTAGTCTGAGGTACTGTTGAGAGATGGGAGATGGTCTTGTATGGTCAGAAAAACTATCTGTTTTTTTATTCTTTTTACTCATACCAGTTCCAGTAGTTTTTTCTGAAGCACATTCCATTAACTGGTAAGTCAAATGTCTACATCACCAGCACTGTTTGACTCCTGCTTATCTCAGTCCTTCTAGTCTAGGATATTTGCTCAGCAGATGAGGTGATGGCTATTGGCATGCATCCTCATTAACTTAAAGGTTGTTTTGTTTACTGAGTGCATGTTTGCTTGCATGTTTGCAGTCATTCTGAGGAAAGAGGTTTGCAGTTTGCTTTCCTGTGGTTTCAAATTGCAGTGTTATCTAGTAGGGAAGCCTGTCTTAAAGAGTTAAATAAGGAACTAATGAAAATTACTTGCCTATAGAAAGAAGGTTTCACTGGTAGCCCAGAGACAGAAATCTGCTGAATCTGAGACTGATAGTGATGCCGCATTGAAAATTACTTACTGCACTTTAATCTTAAATTTTAAAAAATTCCTAATACAAATCTAAAGCATATATAATTTGTGCCAATTTCAGAATGTTTTTCTAAGGTTAGACTGTCAAGATTATTCTAAATTGCACAATGAGAAGTATATTTTAATTATTTTAAACCAGTCTTCTTCAATGCCTTAAGGTCTGCAGACCAGCTGAAATCAGTGACGAGGTTGCTTGCAAGCAGTATACAGCGGTCAGAACTATAATATTACCTAAATAGATTCTGCTTATGCAGAAACATTTTACTGTTAGCTGGATAAAATCACATAAATATTCTTTGGGATAGTTGTTTCTTGGATGTATCTCTAAGGTGATTTCACATAAATATTACTCTTGTACACTCAATAAGAGGGCATAAGGAGAAGGTCGATTTCTGGCAGAGTTCTGATACAAAAGAGATACACGTCTGTGCTTCTTCCCCAGGGAGAGCAGAGCCTTTATTCACTAGGTAGCAAACATAAGGGAAGATAACAGGAGTCTCTCTGTCAGTTTTCCATGTCTAATATAGGGGTGAGAAAATGCTGACAAAGAGCTGGCTGTGAAAATTCCTCATTAAGCTTTTATGAAGTTTATCTGGATCTGTACATTCCTTTGAGTAATACAGGCAGCTGTGGGACTGGTGTGTTAGTTTCAGATGGGAGAATGTCTCAGGGCACCTAAGTCCTGATTTCTAGGCGCACTTCAAATGCCATGCTGTCCACCTAAACCTCTGTCTGTTGTCATGCTTACAGAAGCTGCAGTCTTGGTGTGGCCAGTATTTTCAGAGCCCCACTTATCTCCAAGTTCTTGCAGAGCCGCTCCTCAAACGGAACACATCTTCCCCCATCATAGCTGCGTGTTTGCCTTCATGCTTATCCTCAGACTGGGCCTTGCTTTTGCAAGCAGACATAAATTAGGCTTTTCAGGAGGTATTCCTAGAATGGTTTGGGTTGGAAGTGATCTTAAAGATCATGCAGTTCCAACCTGCCTGCCATGGGCAGGGAGGGACACCTTCCACTAGACCAAGTTGCTCAAAGCCCCATCCAACCTGGCCTTGAACACTTCCAGGGATGGGGCGTCCACCACTTCTCTGGGCAAACTATTCCAATGCCTCACCACCCTCCCAGTAAAGAATCTAGTCTAAACATACTCTCAGTTTGAGGTCATTCACCCTTGCCCCATCACTACATGCCCTAGTGAAAAGTTCCTCTCCAGCTCTCTTGTAGGTCCCCTTCAGGTACTAGAAGGCTGCTGTAATGTCTCCCTGGAATCTTCTGCAGGCTGAGCAGCCCTGACTCTCTCAGCCTATATTCATAGGAGCGGTGCTCCATCCTCTGAGCATCTTTGTAAGCCTCCTCTGGACTTACTCCAGTAGGTCAACTTCTTTCTCATGCTGGGGCCCTGAGAGCTGGACACAGCACTCCAGGTGGGGTCTCACCAGAGTGGAGTACAGGAGGAGAATCCCTCAACTGATAGAAGGCTGACCTGGGAAGTGGAGTATTTCTGCAAACTCACTCTCTCTAGTTAATTTTGAATGCCATTCTCTGATACGAGCGTGTTGGCATTCAGCTTGCTGGTGTTTTAAGGTGAGCCTCTTTTGGTCTCTTCTGTTGAAGCCGCTTCTTTTTGCGTAGTCAGTGGGGGAGGGAGAGGGTGCAGGTGACCCTGCTGTGATGTGGGTACTCGCACGGGATGTGCACCAGTAAGCACCAAATCCGTGCTGCAGATCAGGCTGCATGGAAGTTTGAAGCAGGTTTCCCTTCTTTGTGGAGAATGATGTAGCTACTGAGATACTGGAGGCAGTGGGAGGTGAAGAAAAGAGCAAAGTATCCTTCTGTGACAAGGAGTTACCTGGGTGTGAAAACCTTCCTTCAGGAGAAGATTCAGACTGAGCAGGGATATTTTTGCTGTCTCTGACTGTGGTCCCATTCTCTTCTGCTGTGGTTTCTCCAGGGCAGTGTAAATAACTTCATGATCAGTGTGCTGGTTTCTAGGAATACTATTCTAAGGCACCTAATTCTCCCTGGGAATTGTATCTTGACTGTTTAATTCCTGGCTGAGGAGCCTGCTAGGCATCAGGAAATCTGCAAATTAAAACGTTGCAACTTCTAAGTCCCTGGCTGTACCCCAGCTTTGCTTGAGGACCAGTTTTCGTCTGTTTGCCTATGAAAAAATATACTCAGATGTATATCGTTTCTCTTGCATCATTTAAGCGATTCCTCATGTTTCCCACCGGCTATTATTTTTATTACCCACATGCAGTACTTTGCTGCTTATTTTGTTCATTGTAATGCAGCCAGTAGCACTCTTGTTTCTTGATCCCCCAAAATGTGTGGTTTAAGGTCCCACATTAGCAAAAGGTGGTTGAAGTTAAGTGGGCTTAGCCCTCCAGCTTCTGCTATTTTGTGGTAGGAACTGGACCAGCTCATTTACCCAGTGTAGAGATGGACTGTCCATCCTGGTTTACTGCGCTGGATGGCTTCTGCTGTTGCCTAGTCTTTTGTTTTTCCTTAAAAAGAGTTTGGAAGGGACCATGCTCTGAGTTGCTTGCTGACAGGAATCAATACAACACTAGCCATCTTCACTTTTCCCATTTACTGACCACTCCAGGATCCTTTCTTTATGAATCCAGGAAATACTTCTCTTCCTTCCCCCACAGCATGAGCCCACAGCTCACTAACGGCAGCACTAACCTGATGTCAGAAGGGAGCTTTGCTTCCAGCTGCATCCTCTTTGAGAATACAGAGTAATCCATGGTCCCATGGCCAAAGCACTCAAAATTATGTAGGTGGAAGTGCCAAATATTTTAGGGCTCAGGGAGCCCATAAATTAAATTTGGAAATCAAAGGTAAATCTAGTCAACATTTTTTCTTTGCTGAAGAACAAGTCTGAATGTTGAACCAAATTTGTGGGTATTGATGATTGGAAAATCCTGAAGTTCTTGGAAACTTCCAATTTTAATTGCTGGGTAGACTGTATCTGTTCTTCTCCAGACCTTTTTGGGGAAGGAGCTTTTTCTTTCTCTCGTCTGGAAGAAGAGGAAGGTGTCTTGTCTGTGAGTGATGCTCAAAGGCATAAACAAACAAAAATAAATTGAAGTATCCTCTGCATCAGTATTCAAAGACTGGCTGACTGGCTCTTTTCTTCCCTCTGATGATAAAGTAGGGCACACCATGAAGGACTGAGAAGGTATTTCTTAGAATCACAGAGTGGTTTGGGTTGGAGGGACCTTAAAGATCATCTTGTTCTAAGCCTGGGCAGGAACACCTTCACTTTGACCAGGTTGCTCAAAGCCCCATCCAACCTGATCTTGAACACTTCCAGGGATGAGGCATTCACAGGTTCTCTGAGCAACCTAGTGTCTCACCAACCTCACAGTAAATAATTTCTTCTCATATCTAATCTAAGTCTTCTCTTTCAGTTCCAGCTTTACCTGCTTACCCAGTCTGTGGGACACACAGTTTGAACAAGCACACGCTCCGCTTTGCCAGGGAGAACCAGGGCTCTTTAACACACCTTGTAGGAGAAAGGGGTTTAGAAAGCTTTGTGATTGTGGACTTCAGTCTCCCCATTGAAGCTGTCATCTTTGGGTTCAAGGATTTAATTATCACATTCGGAGGAAGCACTGGAAGAGGTAAGGCTGTCTCTTCAGGCTACAAGACCTCTCTAGAGACTGTGGAGATGTAGTTCCTACCCTCCTGCTGCACCAAATCTTTCAAACAAAGGTAGAAATCGACTTGTCCCCCTCCCAGGTGACTGTCACAAATACTTGAGTTCACATAAAGCAAAAGAGTTTGTGTGCAAGGGAATGCCCTACAGAAGGGAGGGAAGACTTTGTTTTGGAGAGATACAATGTGAGAAAGGGAGGAAAAACTGAACAGAGAAGATCAACATCTTGCAAGGGGAAGGTGAATCATACCTATTTATACTAAAAAGGAGTGCACCCAGTGCAGTGCTCAGTATCATGGTGTTTTAGTTCTGCCTGCAAAGCTGGACCTCTGGTCTGTGTAGCTGGGAGACACATAAATTATGCATTTGGAAGGACTTGTCCTGAGCCACAGCAATAAAAACTTGTTTACAGCACACAAGGTAAGATTTACTGAGCATTGTCACTATTAATAGCATGAACCTGTGTAACAACTTACTCCTTTCTAGCTGACAGTTCCCTGGCCCAAGCTGAGAGCCCTGGACTGTCATCAAGGACATTGTTATGCATAATGTATTAACAGCATTGCTTCAGATGATTTCTGATTACAGCTCTCTCTTTCTTCCTTCCCAGTTTCCTTTTCCCAAGTCTGCTTGCTTCCACTCTGCTTCTTCCCCATTTTTTCTGGCTGCTCAGTGGCCAGATTTCTAGTCTGTTTGTGTTCTGCCTTGTAATGTAATCACTGCACTGAGGGCCAGCCATGAGATCCTCAAAAAAGGCGAATGTTGGGACCCCACTTTGGTGACATCGCAAGCATCCTCAAAAGGAAAGGGAGCCACTGCCTCTCTAGGCCAAGAGATAGAAGTGTGGCCCTCTGTTTGTATACCAGAGCTCCAGGCTCCTGGCTACTGTCACTGAGTGTTGAACCAACCAGGGGAGCTTTCCAATATACATTAGAAGAGGGTCTGCTTTAGAAATTGTATTAGATTTAAGGATATGGAAATTCCTTCATTATTGGAATTCTCCAAACTTAAGCAGTCAGCAGATTTCATATGCTAATAATATTTGTCACAACAGGGAACTTATGTGGGAATTAAAATAAGGCTGGAGGTAGAATTAACCCAAATTCCTGGCTTTTGTCTGTTACAAATAGTGCTGCATTATTGAAATTTTCATCTTACAGATTTTAAGAATCACAGCACTAGAGCAAAGATGATTGGAGCAGCCTTGCATTGCCCTTTAAATTCAGCTGCATAAACTAGGAGGTCAAGCTGCATAATTAGATTTAATCCAACTTACTATTCACAGAGTAGTGTGTAAAGTGCATTAGGAGAAATGGATTAATTTCAGATGCCATCTAAAGCAACTGATTTTAATAACTGGACAAGTGCTGAGCCAAAGGTCTGGATTTTCTGTTTATCAGCAGTTTTTTACTACTTCATATGCAAATTTGATAACATAGTGAGTGTTGAGGCCTAGTTTGTCCTTGAGCATACGTGCAGAGCTGGCTGACCCCAAGGACAGGAACAGGATACATGCCTCTGAAGGCATAAGGGGAACGCTTCACTTGCTTTACATAAATCTCAGTCTTTAATGACTTCAGAGAGAATGCTCAAATACTTAACATCATTCTTGAACATGAAGTTTTAATAGTGTACCTTTTAAGTTTGTCATCATGTATAAATTTATAGCAGATGAGAGTCTGTCTGCAATGCTTCAACTGCTTTGAAGTGAAACCCTGTTCCACAACTGAGGAATCCACCCACTGCACTAGATCCCAAAGAAATCAACTCCCCAGCCTAGAACTTGCTGGGAGAAACTAATGATGAGCAGGATGGGTATTCCTAATGCAACTATCTGTATACGCTTTAGGAGCAACAGCTGCAGCTTCCTTGGTAATTTTGCTTTTAGCTTTCTGTCAGTATAATTAGGAAAGAAAAGCTAGAGGACTGTTCTTAACTACAGCGTTAATTTTTTAGGCTAGATGTTAGTTGCATGACAAAACTGAAGTCTTTGTAGGTGGAAGTGATTTATTTACTGGACAAATTTGACAGCCTTAGAATTCAAAACAATACCAAAGTATTTTAAATATTCCTTTAGTCCAATATACTTTCAATAGCGTGAAATGTGTAATAAGGCTGTTTCTGGTTTGATTTCAAAGCAGCTAGCTTTTGTTTTCTGTCTGAAACCACACACCGTTGCAGTTGGGTAACTTCCTCACAGGGTAGGATGGAAAGGAACCATGGAAGCGTAAAAACCCCCTTGCAATCTCCTATGAAAACAGCCAATAAAGGAAACCCAAGCATGGATGATCTTAGATACTTCTGCCGCTGGTGGTGGGACACCTGCGGGGCCAGCTGAGCCGGGAGCCAGGGACATGTCCCTGGAAACGCCTGTCTCTGAGTCACTGCAGCAGCTGAGCTGGGGCTAAATTGAAAACAGAAATACTGATTGTCATGTCACCCGGATGCTCTGCCTCCAGCCAAATGGTAGATGGAAAAAAAATGCTACCAGATGTTCTTATGTTATTAATATTGTTATTATTGTTATTATAAATAATATTCCGTATTGGCTGGCTTTCACTCCTGGCCCATCTGGAGCGCACATGCTTGGGAGGAGAGCCCCCGCAGCCTGTCGCTCCCCCATTTCCCTGCACACCTGTAAAGGAGGCTGGGAGGACTCCGCTCCCTGTGCTGGAGGATGAAGAATGCAGGGGGCTGCCTGTGACAGGGTGCCCCCTGCCCTACTCTCCTCCCACTGCTACAGGTACTAGTCCATCCTCTGCTGGCATCCTGGCAATTCTGCCCAAGCCAGGCCTTTTTTCCACTTTCCTTTATACAGCAGAGTGAGATCCTTTCACACACAGCCTTGTTTTGAGAGCTTTGTACCCATACACAGCCCTGGCTTTATATGGTGAGGTCAAGCTCTGCTGATGTTCCTGTCTCTGGACATTTTGCAGTAGGAGGTACCAATGTGACATTCCCATGGTCTGAAGAACCTCTGGCCAAGGTGCCACTTCAGTGAAAGGTCTCTGACTTATCCTTCCAATTTAATGTTAGAGCAGAAACTCTGTGTTTCTATGTTTTTGTTTCTATGTAATTGCTCCCACTCCATGTCACCAGAAAAATGGACTGGCTTTGGAGGTGAAAATGGAGAGTATGGCATGACTCCAGTGTGAGACTCAGCATAAACTTCATCAGATTCTGTGTCATAAGGATGCGCCAGCTACCAAGCACTGTATAATGTCAGCGCCAAACCATTACTGGAGTGGAAATTATCCCATTATACCCATTTAGGCCAACTGTCTAGGAATACAGGAATGAGAAAAAAAATACTGGAGGAAGTGATGACAGTGGCTCATTAAAAAATGATAAAATGCTAGGATACTATTAACTGTGGCATATTAGTATTTGTATGTCTCTAAGCAGAGGAAACAGCTCCAGCATAAATAGATGGAACTTTATAAATGGACTTTTGTGGTCACACTAGCTGTGTTATTTTTAATTATTACATTGTGGTGACATACAGTTGGTACAGCACTTCCCAGGGATACAGGAAGGTGTGTGTGCCTGTAGAAGTTTGCCTCCATGAAAAAATGAAGTACAGCCCTCTGAAAGTCAGGTTTGCCTCAGGTGGCTGTACGCACAGCAGATCTCCCTACATGTAGCGCTATTCCAAGGGCCGCAGTGCGGCCCAGGCAGCTGAGGGCCCAGTGAGGCTCTCATGGGTCACAGTTCCCAGCCAGGGGAACGCAGACCCAACTGTGGTCCTTGTATTCCTGGCTAGAAACAGGAGAGGTGCCCTATGCAGATGCTGGGAAAGGACAATGCCCACAGTGGCTGGAGAGTCTCTTCCCAAAGGCATATGTGGACAAGGGACGCCCTGGCCAAAACAACCAGCTGTGTTCTGGGTGAAATCTCAGCTGTTCTGCACATATGAGCTAGCTGCAATCACCACAAAACCGGTCACCACATCTGACTGCAGTTTCTGTGGGTCTATATTGGAGCAATTCCTTTGCCACTGGCTTCAGTAACGATCATTGTTTTTCATCTCACTTTGAGCAAGGCTCATCCTATGCAATGAGATGTCCATGCAATCAAGTTTTCTTGAGAGTGTCTTCTAGCTGAAAGGTTTGTTCAGGCAAACTAGAAGAGTTTTACAGTGCTGGCCAGGAGTTTTCAGTCTGTGACTACATGAAGATGTTTGGGCTTTGGAAAATGCAAACATTGTAGGGGAAGGGCTGGGGTCATACACACACCCTCCATGCACACCGTGAACTCCCCAGGCAGGTCACGCAGGCACTGCTGGCCAGAAGCCCTCCTGGGAGCTGCAAAGGTCCTCGCAGTCTACGGCTGCAGACTAAGCCCTTCATTGCTCTACAAACTAACTTAGTCTTTCTTCTTTCCCCCCCACCCTCCTCCTTTTCCTTTTGCACCTCAGGGGAACAGAATCAACCAAGTATATATTGGTGGAAGTGGCTTTTTCAGACACCTCGCCTTCCCCCAGCACACTGCTGGAAAACAAAAATCAGTGCTAGTCTGAAACCATAACAAAACAGCAGGAAACCTTTTCTCCGTTAAAGCAAAAAGGTTTTGCCATCAATGTGAGTAAGTCACAGACTTCATGCTTGCCACCTGAGAGACATCCACTCATCCTATTGAAAAGAGAGAAGCAATTAGTCTAAATTGTGGGCAAATGAAAAGTTCAGGGTGTTTTTCCTCTTCCTTTCCCTGCTATTTAGAACCCAGTAGTTTTCTGCTTCAAGTGGAAAATAAGGATCATTACTGTGTTCAGCCTTGGGTTTTGTTAGATGCTTATAAATCTTGCTAATTAGCTGTAGAAATCATAAAAGCTCAGCATAATGTTTTAATCATAAGCCCCTCTGGACGCTGATGTTCATGTTGTTCCCTGGATCCTCATTTCTATGTACAAATTACTGTGCCCATAACACTTTGGCAGCTCATCTCTCATGCCAAGGATATTTTCAACAGAATTATTGTTTCAGTAACTAAGCCACAAGCCTACACCTGCAAAAAATAAAAAACAAGAGAATAGCACTGCAGTGGAAGGTCCCCGTCCTTGTACTGGTGCAATATTGAAGCTTCTTCAAAGTAATTAAACACAGGTTTCAAGTATGCAGCCTGGCTGACAGATCAGTGAAACCATTTCTCTTTTCCAAGAAGGTAAAGAAAAGTTCCCCAGTCAGCAGCTGAGGAGGACAGGAATCCATGAGCACCACACTTAGATACCAGTGCTGGGAATTCCTGGGTCAGTACAACAGGTCCAAGGCATCGTGGACACAGCTATGAAGTCAAATCTCACTTGAATTCTTATCCCAGTTAACATAAACGAGGTCAGCATCTGCTAAGACACTGGATAATAATAGCTTGCTTAATTATACATTTTGCCCGTAATGTATTCCAGATCAACTTTCCTAGTGGCAGTAAAGGAAGGCATTTTCCGGTTCTTTTATGTTCCTGTGATTAGTGAATAATGCCTTCAGTGTATGTGCATGCATCTAATTTTCACTTTCGACTTTAATGCAATTTAACATCATCAAAATAAATATTTTTCTTCGCTTTTCCAAATTTTATTTCAGCGCATGTAAAGTAAATATTTTGCTTAATGTGGAATAACCTGTGCCTGCTTACTGATGCTCTCTCTAAGGGGGAGAAGGAGCCCAATCCCTCTATCGCGGCAGGTGAGGATCGGCCAGCAGACAATGGTGCTTCTTTCAGGGAGGACAAGACCTTCTTAGGCTCTGGCAGAGGAAAAGAGTGGATGGCCAGGGATACCTGCTTTGGCTACTCTGTCAAATTTGCCTTCACTACAGCCCAAATAATAAAGGATAAATGGTATAATGAGATAAAAGCTTTCTTTTTTTGTTCCTTTACGTGAACTGTTGAACTAAACTTATATTTGAATCATTAGACAGCAGTCACATTCCTTTACTGTCAGCAAGCCGACATTGTCAGTCAAACTTCTGAGCAGCTCAGAGCTTCTGTGCTGGGCATGGCTGTGAGAACTGCAGAAAATCGAGCTGAGCCAGGCTTGACCATCTAGAATACCCTGCCTCTGCAGTGGCATGGCTGAGGTATCACAGGCCTCTGGTGGTTATTTCTCATACACCTAAGACTGGTTGCTGGCAGTGAAGACCATGGTTGAAAAGAATATTTTGGTATGCAGCTGCAATGGAAATATGGAAATAATGAAAATATGGAAAGCATATAGGACCCGGCCTGCTCCAGCTCTCTCTGGGAGAGGCTTAGGTGAGTCAAGGGAAGCTTGCTGTGACTGTTCCCTTAGTCAAACAAAAGCACTCCTCAAGATACAGAAGCTACATTTGCTAAAAAATTGGATGAAAAAAATCACTGATCATGAGTTTCTGGTTAAGTCTTATTTTCTGAGCTGTTTTCAAGCAAAAGTGAAAATTGAAAACTGGCAAACTTACAAGATCAATAGGGCTTACTTAAATGACTCACCAATTAGCATGTCTGTGGCTTTTAGTAACATTGTATTCTTGCCAATCACACTGGTTTAAACTTTCCCTCATATATAAATTACACACCCAGTTTCATGATCTCTTCCCTTCCCTCCCCTCCCCTCTCCTCCCCTTCTCCACTGAATCTTGTATTCAGTGTGTCCAGGGAAGTCTGTCCAGCTGGTGAGAAGCATGATTTGGGGGCAGATGAGCTTCAGCATTGGAAACGTGAGGACCGAAGCAGAGATCAAGGAGAGATCACGAGTCTCCCTGTGAGATGCATAACCAACACTTCTTATTTCAAGTTCAAAGGTCTGCAGTGGGTGGAGGGTCTTAATAAATGTACTTTTTAAAGAACTAAAAGAGAGCGTTGATCAGCACTGCTCTTCTGTCTCTGGGTCTGGCCTGCAGATCATGCCTGTTACTGTTTTGGATTCAGCCCTAGCTACTGTCATCCATGGCCCTTGTCCCTCTGTGCCTGCACAGCACAGCGGCAGCAGCCTCCCTCCCAGGAGGCTGGAGTGGAAAAGATGCAGAGTGCAGCTGGCCTCGCCACATGGCTGGGGCCAGCAGACTGGCCTGTGGACAGATTTAGCTTGCACACAGTCTCAAATCGAGGATAAATTCCCAAATTGAGCTAAAACATCTGCAAATAGCTAGGAGCTTGCGTGCTCGAGAGGCCTGTCCCTGTTCTTGACTCTGTGTGTGTTCATCCATTCCATTTGACTTTGCTATCCAGGAGAAAGAGCTGTGAGCCCGGTGTCCTTCTTGGTGCTCCCTTTGCTTTCACAGTCGCATACAAGACACGCCGCTGTGTTACCCTGGTTTTGTGAGAGGCAGCTGAACGGCAGTGAACCACCGTGCGTGTCCTCTTAGCACCTCAGGCACGGGAAGCAGAGCCCAGGGACACAAATCCGCATGAAGCAGGCTGAAGCCGTGCTGTCTCACCTTGCGCTCGCCGTGTGCGAAGCGAAGCGTGCTCACACAGACGCTCAGTAAGCAAGCTGATCTTGAGCCTGTGTCTGAGCCCTTGTTCAGCCTGAAACAGCCCAGATTTGTTGACCTTACAGGCACACTGCAAACCACATCATTTCTCATAGGCTTTTGCAGAGGTTATGAGCCTGGGGGACATGTGGTTAAAAGGGAACTAGGCCATGTATTTACGTGGTTTCATTTGATTCTTTTTCTCTCCTGGTGCAGCACAATATTTTATTTGCTACAAAAATGCCTTTGGCAATTAGATAGGCACTTTGCTGCATGCGAGAAATCTAAAGAAATTATAAGTCTTTGAGGGGCCTAAACACCATCTTGTGTTTAGCTAAAATGAAGCTTAACAACAACCTGGACTAAGATGAGTTTATACACAGGCACATAAAGCTCCAGGGTGGTCTTAGTGGGTCTGCTGAATCCACCCTTTATCTGCAGTGCTCCAGCCATGTTTCCTGCCGTGAGTTTGCACAGGTGCCTGCATAATTTGGCTTCCAGTGTACTCATTTCTTGCAATGAGACACCAGGCCAAAAAAAAAAATCACATTATACCATCTTAGCCCGAGATCAGCTTGCTGGGCTGGCAGTCAGAGGAAAACCGCTGGTGAACTGTGAACATCTGACACAAGAGTGGGGAGATTGTCAGGCACTGGACCCCTCAGGACCATTTTTAGAGATATGCTTTTCAGGGCTGACCTGCCCAGAGCATGACATAAGGGAGCCCACACAGTGAGTCAGTGTTGGAACCGAGTTCTTGGCGCTCGGTCCTCTGCTCACTCTGCTAAACCACACTGAGATTAAACCAACAGAGACGAAGAGGGAGCCTGGATATAAGGGAATTTAGCAGGGAACCTGCCTTCACTTATTAATGGAAACTTTTGAAAACAGGCAGCAGCAGTAATTTTATTATATATTTTTCCCCATGCTGAAACAATTTGTGTGCAGTAGAGTCATTCCCTGGAAAAACATTTCTTTCATTTATCTTCTTTAATTATCACTCATCTTTAGCAGCATCTGGTTCTGATATTTTATTAGAAAGTTTGCATGTTTAAACCAGGCCTGGGTGGTATTTAATTTTTTCTTGTTTCCATTTTCTACTGTGATGGTACTTCCCATGGTGGGAAGAGATTGGCTTTGCTTTATTTCACAAGGCATAATAAATCACATAGCCATTCTACTTTAACGTCGTTATTACCATGTAAGCATGCTCAGAGACATATCCTGCAGATTACTTGGTGTATTTACTTGAGGTTAGAATGCCAAGCATTACAAACAGCAGACTGGGTTCTTATTGTGAAGAAGTACATATTGCTTATGGGACAATGTACTTTCTGCCCAAGATCTTAGCATCTGGCTGGTGATGCTGAACAGCTTATGATGCCCAAAACAAAGCCTGATTTTTAGAAGACTCCTTAAAATTGAGCTCCTGTAATATTTCTCAAGTTGTGCTTCCAAAGCATGAGGTACTTGACATCCAGCTTCCTGCTGAGATTTTAAGCTGTAGTTTCTGTGAGCAATTGTGGACAGAAAAGATTGATGCTCTTATGGGCTAGTTCTTCCTTTATCAGTATTGCGTTTTGAGACTAGTTCCCTGCTAAGGGATAAGGTGCTGCTCAGGCTATTTAAGGTTGACAAACCTTTTGTTTCTGCTGCTGATTCCAGCTAAAAGTCACTTTCTTTGTGGTAATATATAGACTTTCTCTAAAGTAACCCACCAGTGTCTTGTTGGTTGGTCAGAAATCATCTATCAGATGAACATTAATTTACCTGTAACAAGAAGATACCTGTTTTTCTGAACAGGGGAAAAATGTCTTTCAGAGAATTGCAGATAAAAGCTTTTCATTTTATCTTGGAAAGAATAAAAAATAAGATCATGAAGACAGGTGTTAGAGATCTTTAGACAGAAATAAAGAAGAGCAGATGTCAGTTGAAGGTTTTCAGCACCTACATTATATTGTACTTTCCTTCCTGTGACATCTGCTTACTCAACATGCTGTACTAGATTTTGTGGTGTATACTTAGTTTGTGGTCTGCTTGTTTTCCCCATCATGCAATGTTTTCTTCTGGTTAGACAGAATTATGGTTAGTGTGGTAAGGGTAAATTAAATATGACCTAGCAGTCACTTGTCCTCATATGCATAAGCCAGTGAATGTTTGCTGTTGTCCAGCAAGGGCTGTGTCCTTTCTTACTGATGTACATCTATAATGCCCACAGGAGTCTTGATGAAATTTCATCTAAATAAGCAGTTTGGTTTTGGAAGAGGAGAACTGCTAGTCCTTGAAATGCAGCATGGAAGAGCAATGTTGTGTGGATACACTCAGATGATCATGAAGAGGACATGCATTAGTACTTCTTGTTAGTGCCCTGGAACTGGAAGGCAGGAGCTGAGCAGCCCTGGCACATTCTCCGCTGCAAATGTAATGCAAAATCACTAATATGCTAATAGATTAAACATGATTTCAGGTGACTTAAACAAGCCTAGTTTACTTACTTGCTGCAGAGCAAAGGATACTAGGTCCTGGCAAAGGGCATTTCCATCATCAGTGCCAATAGTCAATGCTTTCTCCTGGTTCGAGCTTGCCCCATTGTGTCTGTTCAAGCACTCAGATTGACTGCAGGACTAGAAATACTTCTGCCCCTCTGGTGTTGGGATTCTGATGGACTGCAAGTCCGACAAGAGAAGAAAACAGCTTGTCTCAGGTGTCAGGCACTGTCTGATGATCTTGTTGGCATGAGAGATATGGAGGAGGCAACTGCTGGGATCTGACCAGGGTGATCCTGGACCAGTGGGGCTGTGGGGCTCACATCCATAGTCCCATCAGAGTTCATTACCAGAAGCTGGGTCTTGGCCTCATCTTGGACACTGAGCCTTTGCCAGCGGGGGGAGATTTCAAGAGTCTGGGTCTTGACTCTCCTTGAGTTGCCAGGGGCTGCAGTACAGGGAGGAAAGGTTTCACCAAAAACCACGTTTGGATGCCTATGGACTTTCCCTCAAGGATAGTGTGACAAATGATGCCCACAAAATGTCAAAACCATTTTCTCAAAACTATAGTATTGTTTCCTTTTCCAAAAAAAGCATTTACAAAATGAGCAATTCTTCCCCATTCTCCAAGTGATCCAAAGCTCTGCCCCTCTGGCAACTGAGGCAGGTGTCTGCTTCTGCAGACACTACACTGAGTGCCTGTCTCGGTCTGGTGCCCCTGAACAGCTCCGCAAGATCTCCCTGGCTCTGAAAAGAGAGTCCTGCTGATGCAGCCAGAGTTCATTTGTGCTTCTTGCTTGTCATACTTTTGGCTCTGTTTTTCTCAGCCAGTTCAGTAGGCCCTGCAGGAAGCTGAACCAGACTCCTGCGAGCCCATGACTTTCCCACTGTCCTGTGATAACTGCAGGGCTGACTGAGTTCAAGCCATTTTTCTTCCTTTCTGATTGTTTTCCTTACAGTCTGCTATTAAACTTAACCAAAATATTTGTGCAATAAACAGTTACTAGGCCAGTGCACACTGTTAAAATTATTGCGGGGTATCCATCACAGCACACACTATCCAGCTAAATATACAATAGATTGCTCCTTGTCCATCACATATACACAGATGATCCTAGGACATCAGCTTTAGAGTCATGCAGCATGACAAGTGGCGCCTGCCCCAACACTTGTGCTCTTCTGATCAGACTAGGCAATCTACATGTTCAGGGATGTTTTGTACAAGGTTTTATTACGAAGATTTGAACTGGGGCCATGTGGCAATGTTAAGGTTTGTCTTTGGCTGGTCTTTATCTTGCCTCACTGATTTTGGAACAGCAGTGAAGAGATCACCCAGCTCTGAGGTGAACTCCAAACAGGCAGCACCTCAGTTTAATCAAGGATATCACATCAAGGTAATGGAATATTGTCTTCATTTGCCCAATGGACTGTATTAAATGGGTGACATCAGAGTGTCATTGCAGTGTCTGAAGAGCATATTCTTTTTATCCAGGTAAAAACACATCTCCAGAATTTTTGCTTTATCTTAACAGGTAACTAAAAAAAACCCCAAAAAACCAACAAACCACATGAAGACTAATGTGCTCTTTCATCTCTATTTGAGCCCTATCCCTGCTCCTCTCTGTGAGGGAGGTACATTTTTTGTAGAAGTAGTTTTATGAGGAGTGTGGAGGGAGAAAGACCTTATGAAAAGGAGAGACTAGCAATCCCACTCAGGCTGCAAACAGCCTGGCCTCCCATCCAGAGGGACAGGAACTGCTCCAAGACACTCCTCCTATCCCAGCTGTCCCATCCTGGGGAACAACAAGAGACTCCATCTTTCTAGGGTACCAAACAAATCATCTTTTGCCCTGACAAAGCCACTGAATTAGAAGGAAAAAAAAAAACTCCCTCAGAAAGGTGGAAAATGGTCGTGTAATTATCAAGCTGGGTCTCTTTTTTAATGTTCTGTGGTTTTCGGCTGTCATGGATGTAAACTCGGCCTT
Source organism: Cephalopterus ornatus (assembly GCA_013396775.1). Lineage (NCBI taxonomy): Eukaryota > Metazoa > Chordata > Aves > Passeriformes > Cotingidae > Cephalopterus > Cephalopterus ornatus. Next base: position 22,990 of record VZRE01004709.1, on the reverse strand, counting down.
GTGGTTGAAATGGCAACAGCTGTAAACTACAAAGAATGAATTGCTCCATGCTTTTTTAATAAGCGTCTACCCTCATCAGCAGACAATCTGCATGGTTCAGCTGAGTTTCTAATTGTCCAGTACTTTCATGCACGAAGTACAAGCTATGGTTTCCCAGGCTTGTTTTAGGACACAACGCTCCCTCATTAGAGGGAAATTTTTCCATATTGCTCACTGACAGGATATGGAAGGAGTGAATATTTTGCTGGAAAGACCTGGGGTTATTCCCTAACAAATTGAGTGTGGTGTCTGTGGTTTGGCACGAACATCAGCACCAATTTATCTCACTGTAGCCCAGAATGATCGTGAGCTTCTGACTGCTTCAGCAGACACATAGGCAGGTTAGCGTACTCCCTCCAGGTATTTTTTCTCTTGTGTTCTGTTGACTGACTCCCAGGGGTATGCTAGAACTGACCCTTGGTAAACCACCCAGTCCTTTCTTGCTCTGTCTTCATTTTCAGCCATTTAAGCCTTCTTATGTCTGAAATTAGAGAAAGGAATAAGTACACCATGATATTTAGGCCAGAAGTCCCTGGATCAGTTATGGCTTATTTAGTAAGCACCTGTTTTTACTGTTGAACATTTCTTTCACTTCCTTTCTCTTTAATATTTTCTTCTCATAAGCCTTAGTGATTGGGTGTTGCTAAATATTGATTGTATTGCATGTGTGTCCTGGATCATACCTTCACAAAATTTGGGAAGAACCTTCTATGCCTTGGGCTTTCAGAAACAATAACAAACCAAAATAATTTGTGCATTAAATCTGAATGATGTGGGAACATCTTGACTTCACTGAGGCTGACTTCAGGATCATAATTCCTGATTAGTGTCTGCTCAGTGCTGTGGCCTGTGACTCTGGGAATTTCCTGGATGCACTGAAAAGTCATTAGGATCCAGTTGCTGACTCACTGATGTACTGAGGTATTTCTCTTGTTCTTGTGTCAATATCAGCAGATTTCTTTTTTTAAAGGGGCCACTTCCCACTTCTTCCTCATCCTCTTCTGACTATTCTGGACAAAATAAGGGCACCTAGCATCAGCACTGGGGATCTGATCCAAACACCCAGTACTTCTGGTTGTAACTGACAGTAGAGATACAGTTTATTGCTTCAATAAAGCATCTTTGCAGAGAAGACATAGCTGAGCTTGGGGAACCCAGGCATTTGAAAGGCTGATAGTGTATTTTGAATTAATTTCCTTCCCTTGCTCTCCATGTATATCCATGGCTTGACCTTTATTAAAACTTTTGAAGAACAGATTGAACATACACTCTCAGCTGTATTTAGCCTGCCTCACATTAAAAGCATGGAATAAATGACTTTTTGAGATCCCTTCCAGCTTTGTTTCTGGGAAGTTTATGACTCTCACTTTACTACAACACACTATGCAAAAATGTTACCCTGTGTTTTATGTATGCTGCCTGTGAGGCTGTTTGTGAGCTGGACCCCTCCCCAGGCGGTACGTCTCTGCCTGTTTCCAGTCTGTAAATGTGGACTGCTCTCTAACTCAAATTGCTTCTTTTATGCCTGCTGTACAATTGTCATTTTGTTGTTTTGTCTCCTTTCAGATGCCCCCTTATGCATTTCAATTTTTAAAATTAGCTTTTTATTTTATTTGCTTTGTTCTTTTTTCAGTAGCTTCAGGATCTCGCGTAGGTGAGTTAGATAGTGCTGAACAAGAAAAAGGGAAACCATTCAGGCAGGGTTCCTTTGCTTTTTTGAGCATAACCTGTTCTGGGGATCCAACTCTCCTATTTTAGGCACTAATAGTGGGCAGATTGTTCAAAAGTCCTGTTTTTATTGTTACAGATCATTGGGAGCCTGCACTGATGCAGTATGGCTGCACAATGCCATGAATATTTATTGATTGACCTGAGTTTCCGTATGGGATTAAGTAAAAGTCTGGAGGGTTGGTTTGTATCTATTCTGCGGATCAAGATAAATACCTAAGAGACAGCTCCCTCCCCCC
>VZRE01004709.1:0-20960 GCA_013396775.1 Cephalopterus ornatus | reverse complement strand
TTGTGTTGAAGTCGTGGACAGATCCACAGAAGGAGTGTTCAAAAGGCCTGTAGTGGGTTTCTGTGGCTTCTGTTAGAAGCTGCTAGAAGCTTCCCTTGTCCCATGGAGCCAACACCAGCCAGCTCCAGGATGGACTTCCAGCCGCTTCCTCCCTTTCAGGAATTCCTAAGCAGACACAGCTCCTGCCCAGGTCAGACACTTGATGTACTTCAGAGGATACACTTGGTCACTGGAACATCAATGATGTCTCATTTACTGAAATGCTAGAGTTATCTCCAATATGTATAAAAAAGAAATTTAATTTTGTCTCTGAAATTTAGTCAGCTGACCGAATGGATCACAAAGCTCTAGTTTTGAATTCCTTTATTTTGTGGGAAGTCATTGTTTTGTAGGGATGTTTCTACTTATGTCCAATAAATGTTATTGCTATTTGGTAGGGAAGCCAGATACCACTGTCTGCATAAGAAAATGCTATTTTTTTTGGCACACTGGGATTCCAAGTAGACATGTTAATATATGGCTACATGTATACATTTGAGTATCAATAGTGGATGAAAATAATATAGATGTAGTTACTGGAATATCTGTGGATAACTACAACACTTACACCTGAAAAAAAGTAGTTTTATTTTGCATTCTTGATCAGTTAGAAATATAGTCCAGATCCTCTAGGGGAAAAAAAAAGAAAAAAGAACCAAACAAAATCCCAGCTCTGTAAGACCAGTGAATGATCAAATTGCAGTCTATATTTTTTTCCTAGGAGAACATTGAATGAGATGTTGATGAATGCCTTTTCCTGGTCTGCTTCAGACACAAATGCTGTAAGAGTATGGAGTAACTTAGTTCCAGGTACGTACTTTCTGCTCCAATCAAGGGAGCAGCAGGGGCACTTTGCGTCACCTCCTGGGCCATAAGTCAGGGTTCCTACTACATGGGATGGAGGGGACTAACCTGTATCTGGGTCTGGTCTCAGCATAGAATTGAATGTAGCTGGCATGAATACCTAGGCAGAGGAGCTAGGAAGTACTCCAAGGTCCTGCCAAGACAGACATGGGCAAAATGCCCGGTGCTTGTAAAGTGTTTTGGAGCAGGGAGGGGTGATAGAGGGCAAATCCTGCATGCTTAGTACTTATGAATTACCTTTCCAAAGACACACTTCCTTCCTTTCAGCCAGCTGTTCTGCCTCAGCACTCATAGCTGGTAGTCCTCCAGAGCTGCAATGTGAGTTTAAATTAATTTCTTGAAAAATCTTCCTCCTTGCTGCAGTCGACTGAATATGCTGTGTGATATAAAAGAGGTAGTTGAACCAAGGTTATTTTCAGAAATTCTTGTTCTATTTCATAACAAAACTCGAGGAGATTAAGTCTGGTCTGTCAAATATCTTCACTGACCTTTTCTGTCCATTGTTTGCTGTCAAAACAAAGTGTTTTTGAGCATTTTATTTTCATTTGTACTACATGGATTTAATCAAGGGCTCTACTTAAACACTTAGCAAAGGCAACAGAGTCCTTTCAACTACAGGCTTGTGTGGACATTGGATCAGCCCCTAACTGCCCATGTCTATGTTTTTGCTGTGGAAGTTGAAAGCTTGGGGCCCTCACAAGAGATAAACAGGGAAAATCCAAAGGATAGAAATGGGAAATCTACTTGAACTGCACTTTCACCCTTTTTCTACTTCTGAAAGTCTGGAGGGACAGTGAAAGATTTTGAGTGATGTAGGTACTCATCAGTAGGTACTTTCACTGCTCCCACTTATCCTGGTGGTTATCTCTATCCCTTCATAGGACAGTCATGGTCTCTGACAATACTGGGATCTGAGCACATTATCCTACGTGTCAGGTTGAGGGCTGTCCTCCCTCTGCACCATACTAGTTAACCACACAGTCTACTTGTCTGATCATTCACACAGGTCCTTACATTTTTACATGCCTTGGCTTCTTATAAATAAAATGGGAATAATAACATCTTGAAAAACAACCATGGTGTACTACAGCAAACGTCTATCCATCCCATTAGCTTCTCTCTCTTACCATCCAGTAGCAGATTTTCAAAACAGGAGTTCTTGGTCACAACCTTGGTGATTTATGGAGGAGTTTTTAAAAGGTGATTGCAGATTTATTTTTTTTACTATGCCATCTCTTTAGCAGTCAAAGAAATAAGAAGTTCCCTCCTCAGCTGTCATAATTCACAACCTGGCATATTAACTTAATCTTGTTCTCATTTCACCTTGGTGCCCTGGGCTGTGACCTGCAAGAGATATGTGCCCTGATCCATGGTCCCTGCTGCATGGTGACTGATGGCTCAGGGGAAAAGTAACCTTTTCAGCCACTGCCACTAAATTTGACAAGGACTGTGAATCGGAGCCCTAAAATTAGAGGAAGTGAGTGAATCTCTCTGTGCATCTAGCTGTGATTGCATGTCACATCTGTGCGCCGGCTTCTCACACAACCTCCCCCTCTAGGTTATTTGTATAATGTAATCATACCTGTGTGTTTTGGAAGTGCTTAACTTTTCCTTTAAACCAGTCTGATCATTTTAGTCTTACTTAAAGACAATGGCTATGAAGCATCATGAATGAATTTATTACTAAAAATGTCCTCTCCAACTGTGCAATGCATTTATTTCAAAGACTAATGGTCTTCCTTCCTTTCTCACTATGCAATCTTTATTAGGGTCTTCCATAATCAGTTTTGGAGTAGGAACATGAAAGGGGCAGCTCTCCAAGAATGGCATTATCTGCATTCACTCTCAGATTTTATTTTTTTTTATTTCTTTCTTTGTTAAAAGATATTTCATTCAGAGAATCCCTGCTGAGCTTTTTATTGCAGAAAATTAGGGATCATAAATCGTCTCCCAGAAAACTATAAATCCAGTACTATTGAAACATTCCATGGGCAGATCTTGGCTCTTTGATGAAATCACTCCTTTTCTTGTATAATTTATGAGCTTTTTTTCAGCGTGGGGCGATTTATGCTTTTAAATTGCTCACCAGGGTTTTATTGAATATAATTTGCTAGCAAATTTATATGAACCAAATATATTGGATTTTATCCACAATTATGAGCAATAAAATTGATGGGGCTTTACTTTTCATTTTCTTCTGGCAAGCAGAGGAAACATGAGTTTATCCTGAACTTGGAGTGAGGTTTCTCAGGGATTCACGTGTACAATTAAAAAAGAAAAGAGTGTAGTCAGCACGGCAGAGGTGCCATTTTGGAAACTTTATTTGGTGTACGGGAGGGGTCAAGTTAGATTTCTCTTGCTCCAAAGGGACTGTAACACACTGAGAAGCTGAGTTAAAACCACTGAAGCCTATGACACATATCGACTTCTGCAGGGTTTGAATCACACTGTTGGGAGGGAAGGTGTGGAAAAGCTATGTAAGAGCTGCATGTCTTTCAAAGTCCCCTTTGATCCCATTTGCCTGATATATTAAAAGGCGCAAACAAAAACCCCAATATAACCCTAACTTCTAGGATTTATTTTATTTACTATATATGAATTGTTTTAATTTTGGTATGCCGATTTCCCTTGAGGACTTTTAAGACTGACAGAAGAGAGGAATAAAATTCCACATCTCATTAATCTCTGTAAGGGACAAGGAGCCACAAAAGTGCTCCACGTCTTAACAGGCTGTTATTTCCAAACATGGTTTCCTCAAAGTGAGACTTCTAAAGCCATTGTTACCTTCATAACGCAGTCAGATGCAAATATTGCAGCTTGCTTCTGAGTCAGTGTGTAACTTTTGGGGCACACCACACTGCCTAAATGACAGGGTATGGAATAGGAAGAAAAACTCAGGTGCAGGACTACACCTGGGCAAGACGTCCCTCTGAGCAGAGGCCTACCCTGCCTTCAACTTTGTTCCATAGACTCTCAGCTGCTTTGGGCCAGCGTGGCTGCTGCAGCACTGCTGGTCTCTGTGTCCATCCTTTCCTTTCTCTGTTGGCTTCCTGGGCTCTGAATCTTGTCCCTCCATAGGAATACCAAATCCTTACAACATAGACTTGTGGCCCGGGAGAACAAATGTTTAATACAATTTAGCTGAACTGGGGCAAGCTGGTTTGTAGACACACCTTACAGACTAGTATGGAAAAAGGTTGCATTTAGCTGCTCTAAAAATGGAAATAAGATGGTGGGCATTTCAAAAGCAGGAAAGCACCAGCCCCTGGTCCACACCCCGTGGCTGTCCAGGGAATGGGAGATTGACTCACCTCTGTCACCTCACTCCTCACAGGAGGGAAACCACTTTCTGTCCTCAGGTAAATGTTTGGAGATGTCCCAGGGAGGATCCTTATCCCTCCTTTTTTGGCCTTCTCCTTTAGGTTTTACAGCAAGAGGGCTCATTTTGACACAGAGCAGGTACCTTGAGATTTTTCTTTGTAGTAAAGGAAATTAAGGCTGCAAATTGAAATGGGCAAATCAAAGGAAATTCAAAGTTTAAGACCTACATACTCTTTGAGCTAATTGTCCCACAAGAACCCAGGCTGCTGGTATGGCCAGTGCATTAACAGTGAATATCCTGTCTGGCTCATGCCCATTTTTTGCCATAGCTGTATTACTATTTTAAAATTTTATAGGTTTTGGACTTAATGTACACAGAGTGATGATTGCTGGGGCCATAATAATGAAATATTACTTTCTTAATGAAATTTCAGTCCCAGCTCATTTCACTGCTGACATTGAGGTGACTGCAAATAAACACTTTCCAGAAGAGTCAGTTAAATGGCTGCATAAGCAATTTATCAAATAAGGTAACATTTAAATAAATAAAAAATAAATATTCAAGTGTGGTATATTACTGCCTGTGGCTTTGTTCCCAGTAAGCTCACGACTTGTCTTTCTAATAGTTAGATTCCCACTGACCAAAACCAAATCTCTTTCCAACCTGGAGAATTTTATCAGATTTATCTGAATGTCAGATCAATGTCTAGGAAACAAATGGAGTCAGCAACATGATTTAAATTAGAAGTCTAACAATTTACAGTCTTCACTGGTTTCTCATAAACCTTGTTAGTGTTTGGCATTGGGTATACCAAGGAACTATAAATAACATTCCAGAAGAACATTTATATCTGTTTAGACTCTTGTTATATGTCTTCAACACAGCTTAAATAATGTCAGTAATACTTCATCATGAACAGGAAATGAAAAAGTTACCCCATACATGTTTTGTCTTTTAATCAAATATTATTTTCTACTTAGAACTGCAGAACTGGTGGTGTTTTTTAATATTTATTTTATTTATTCAAAACTTATGTCTACAATTTCCAGTTGTTTTCTAGATCTCAGTAGGGTACAAACCTCTCCCGTCCAAGCAGAGCTGAGCGGTTTCTTCACATCTCTCCTGCAGTCCTTCCTTCCTACCCCTTTACCTCAGCTGCTGTTAAAGGCCAGACTTGCTCCTCAGGGACGTGGGCAGGGGCAACAGCAGGACACCATGAGCTGCCTATGGAAAGAAGCAGCACAAGGAGGGAGAGCACTATCAGGCATTTCTAAAATGGGGTCTGATTGTAGCAGAGCAGGAGAGGAGAGAGATTTATGGACAACTGCCCCAAACTGCCCTCTCTCATTTCTTATATTCTTTTATGCTTTCTTTCTCTCATTTTAGTTTTTTTTCTCCCATCCATGTGCAAAGATTTCATTTCCTTCCTTAGAAGAATGGACTCATCTTTTCCATCTAACATATCCAAACTCTCCTCTCCAAAATTCAGGTCTGTTCCAAAATTCACCCTCTGGGTGAAGAAACTTTTTCTAATATCTGACCTAAACCTCCCCTGACACAACTTCAGGCAATTCCCTTGGGTTCTGTCACTAGCCGCCAGAGTGAAGAGATCAGTGCCTGTCCCTCCTCTTCCCCATATGAGGAAGCTGTAGACTGCAATGAGGTCTCCCCTCTGTATCATTTTTTCCAGAGTGAACAGGCCAAGTGACCACAGCTGCTCCTCATACAGCTTCCGCTCAAGGCTCTTCACCATCTTCATTGCCCTCTTTTGGGTGTTCTCTAATAGCTTAATATCTTTCTTATATTGCGGTGCCCTAAACTGCACACAATATTCAAGGTGAGGCCTCACCAGTGCAGAGCAGAGAGGGACAATCCCCTCCCTCGACTGGCTGGCGANCTGCTACTCATATTCAACTTGCCATCAACCAGGACCACCAGGTCCCTTTCTACAGTGCTGCTCTCTAGCATCTCATTCCACAGTCTGCGCATACAACCAGGGTTGCCCGATCCCAGGTGCAGAATTTGACACTTGTCTTTGTTAAACTTCATACAGCTGATGATTGCCCAGCCCTCTAATTTGTCTCTCTGCAGGGTCTCCCTGCCTTCGAGGGAGTCAACAGTTCCTTCCAGTTTAGTGTTATTGGCAAATTTGCTTAGTATCCCTTCAAGTCCTGTATTCAAGTCATTAATAAAGATGTCGAAGAGGCCTGGGCATAAGATGGAGTCCATGGCTGGTACTGAGATGAGCCTCAGTGTCTGCAGCAGAAAGGATGTTGCAAAGCACAATGTACCAGGATTGATGTGGCAGCCTTCCACCCGACACACCACAAGGAGCAAAGGAATGGGCTGCATAGCCAGAGCTTTGTGCACATCGAAGCAGCCAGTCCCCTGGGACTAGTGCCAAGTGGTATGTGATAACTCATATAATCAGAGAGAAACTGTGATCATGTCCTACAGCAGTTCCCTCCAGCAGCTCCTTGTATGAGATCAGGGAAGAGTTGCATCCTTGTAGTTACCTTTGCTTGTTTCCAGGCATCCAGACTCCAGGTTACCTCATTTGCTAGACTCTCATCATGGCCTCTTGCCTTTCTTGGATGGCCCTTCCCACAGCATTCCCAATCCCCACAGGTAGAGCCTGGAAACGCACAGCCAGACAGCTTACCTGGGTTGCTTTCCCCCTTGTATCCCTCTTGCCAGCCCTTGTCTATACATGTCTCTCTCCAGTCATCTGCTACATCTATTCCCATGCAGACTATTACACCTGTGAAGCAAACTCCCATGACTGCGTCTCCACCCAGCCCCCCACACTCCCAGTCTCAGCCCAGTGGGGCAGGTGAGACCCTTTTCTACAGTAATAACAAAGTCAGCGTATAGCAGTGAAGCTTCACTTGCAATTTTTGTTTTTAGCTTGGCTCCTAACAAGGTATTTAGATTTAAAAGGGCCTTCAGAGCCAAAAAAAAAAAAAAAAAGTGCCAAAGGCAGAAAAAGAAAGAACACAGACAAAAATTAAAAAGCCACAGAAATGCTAAAAGAAATATATCAAAGAGGTGACAATTAGATTTAGCTCCTCAGAATGATGTGACAGTTTCAAAGGCAGAAATATTTGACATTCAGTAGCATAAGAACTGGTGGAAAATTAATTCCAAGAATGTCTAGCCACAAAGCCAAATGTCTCTTCACCTACAGAAGCCAAATACAAGAAAAACAAAACCTTTAGCTTGACCTTCAAAGTACAATTAGTGAGGATTTATTGACATGGTTTTCCAGAACATGGACAATGCTTATGAAGACATTGAGAACACTGTATAATAAATTATATTTTCTTTGAGCTTCAAGGGATGTAGCCAATTTTCCACTTCAAATAAGCTCTGCCAGGGTGTCCTTTTGTTAAGTCTAAGAATTAAATTCAAACAAAACAACAGCTTTATTGTAGCATGTGGTTTAGCAATAGACCTGAGGCTACTACTCAATAAAAAAGAGGAATAATTACACACTGTGTTATGAAAATTACATGATAAGTTCATTAACAACCTCTCTGAAAATAAAGTAAGTACATGGTAATTCAGTTTTCCACTACCAAGTTATCTCCTCACTGTGACTATTTGAGGGAAATTGTGTTCTGCATGGGAGTCAGAAATCACCGTAAGTTGCAAGGTCCCATAGTTCCTTCAGTTGAGGGGAAGAAGAAATTCTATTAGAATTACCTTTTATTTTTTGAAGCCTTTTTTCCCCTTTTCTTCTCAAGTGCTATGATTATTGGCAGCAGACATCTCTAAAAGTACCTCCAAAGTTATGTGGCACTCAAAAAGCTGAGTTTAGGCTGTCAACATGCAAGCGAGATTTGTGCAATTTTTGGAAGTGCTTATGTTCCATTTTGGAAAGGGATTTGGGAACCTAAGAGCCCAATCAACCACACAACTCCTGCAGCATAGCAGATTACCATGTGTGCACTAAGCTGCAATACCTCCCTGTGTGCCTGCTTTCAGTCTGTGGCAGCTCTGAATTTACCTCATAAACATGGGAGGTTTAAATTAGGTCAAATTACACTGTGCTTGTGTGCACTCAGACACTTACTCCCATTCAGCTTACACAGAGCCTCTGGTAACTCCTGGCTGGACAAGTTTGAGCAACCTGACTGTTTGATCTCTAAGTACCACTCAAAGTCACCTGGGCTTAGTAACAAAGGTAGTTCTGAGAATTGTGCTCAGAAACTGGCTATTGCTTGTGAAGCACCCATGTCAGAGCTAGGGAGATCCTAGCAATTTTAGGAATACAACAGTAGACAGACTATAAAAAGATAGTACTTGCCAAAGGAGCTGCTTGTCATCAGATGATCAATGTGGCATTGGCCTTATGCTACATTATACAACTTATTGTCCTTATATAGAGGTTCATTGCTTTAATTTAATATCTTCTTTATGGAATGTGTTTAATTTGTGTGATGATGCAGATGAGAGGGATGAATTTCATTCATCACATGCCCACCAATAATCCCAGTAAAAGAGCAGCACCCAAGCACAATGACTTGTGAGGAGACTTCAGCCCCAGAGATCTCCCCATATGCCACCTACTTGGATGACAGTGCTGGAAACACAACATTCTTCACCTGAGCACTGACAGGTGAGAACCCAGAGAAGAAGTCCTTGGGGAGTGCTGAAGATACTTGAGAGCAGCCAGCATTTCCATGTGGCTGCTCACCTGTGAGTTACAAATTGTTTTCATGACGCTTGTTTTCTGAATTGCCCTCATGCTGAACTCTTATCGCTTTGCTGTAAGGAAGCTGGGGAGCCCTTTCATAACCCTACCATTTTCTTCAGACACTGCAGAGCAACAATGCTTGAAAAAAAGTGAATGCCTGTGATTTCTGCGAGTGAAGTCATCTGAAGCAATCGCCAGAATGTGGCTTTTTTCTGAGACAGTTTGTGCTGGAAGAATTTTCTTTTGGAGATACAATCAGGGGTTATTATACTCCTGCTGGCTCTATAAGATTTGGTGGTAGATCACAGATTTTAGCAATTCCCTAATGCCTTGCCAGTTTGTTTGACTGGATATTGAGCTCCCAGGCAGCCAGGTGTCCAGAAATCCTGTACGAAGGCCACTCGGCATAAGTGGCAACAGTCAACCTACACATTTGCACAAGGAGTCTTGCAGCTGGGACTTGTTGGACTTGCAGTAAACACTTCAATCAATTGCCATTAGAACTGGGGTGAAATCAGGCCATTCTGGATTGCCAGTAAAGGAAGGTTTCCTTATGCTATCTATATAGCATATGTACATCCTGATTCAACCAGACTTTAATTCTGTAGAAATAAGAGAGACTGAGTATGAACCAATTCAAAGCAAACATGAAGGGTTTGCATAGATTTTAAATAGCTGATTCTCAGTCCATATTGATGAAGCAGATTAATATTAGCATACTGCATTCCGAAACTGGGAAAATGATACAGACATTTAAGGCCAGTAACTTTTAGTCATTGGGTGAACACTTTGGAAGAAAAAACATATTTGATTTTTTTCAAGTGGTGTAAGGAGAAGGCCTTCAGTGTCTCACACTAGCCAAAAACTCAGCAGTCCTGCTCAGAGGCTGTTTTTAAAATTTGGTCTAGCCCAACATCCAAAGCCACACAGGGAGTCAGTGAGAAGAGCCAGGTGAGAGCTAAGGAGTTTCTAATCACTGCTTGTGTTTTCCCACTTCTAACCCAAGCTTCTGGATTAAATATAAAGTGAGCTGTCAAGTAAATCATAGAATCATAGAATCATTTAAGTTGGAAAAGACCTTTAAGATCATCGAGTCCAACCGTTAAAGGCAGTCACACCATATGCTAGAAACATCACAAAGCTTTGTTGGCCATATAAAAATTGCTGCACATGGGAACAATAACTCTTTCTTGAAAACCAAATAACTATTCTGATCTAAATCAAACAGATCTGAGAAAGACAGAAAATCCACCCCTTTCAGGGTACAGTCGTTGCTCAAGTGTTAGGAATATAGCAGAGATTTAAAAAACCACAGTCTCTGGTACCTGCCCTTCTCAGAGCTATTGGTTTTAAGTGTGAGCTGTAAGAGCTCTTCTGCCAAGATTATAGCCCTGAGGAAATATCCCTCTCAGTGATATAAGCCTTTACAGGTCAGAGTTCTTAACTGAAAGCTAGTCCTCTTGGCTGATAGAGTGACCACTGCAGAGCACATAGCAAGTTGTTGGTCAGATTGTCTTGCACTTTTTCTCCTTCATTCTTAATTTTCAATTTATGATAACTTGAGAAATAAATTCAAGACAATTTGTAGAAAGCTAGGCACTCACTGCTTTTTCAGATGTGTAATGTGAAGTCTAAAGGTAATGTATGTCTTCAAATTCAGTTTCTAACTGCAAATTATTTGAAAGCATAAAGACAACTGTGTATGGGTAGATCTAATTTGCTGTTTATATTTAAGGGGACTTTCAGAGACTTTTGAGCATGTTAATGTAAAAAAAAAAACAAACCAGCAACAGAAAGGAAAACAGCACATCAGAAAACCTACGTACCTCATAGAGAAATGACAGGGGCATATACGGGGCTGGAACTTTCACGTTTATTTTCACACTACCTTCTGTAATGAGCTTAACTAATTTCTACCCAGGACTCTCAAATGCAGCAAAAATACAAACCAACAACAATAACAAGCTTCCTGTCTTGCCAGAGCTTTTTCAGGTGGGACAGGGGTGGCCAGGGAGGGAGGACACACAGGCTTTCCTACAGCCCTCTTCTTCATTGGGGTCAATCTGAGACATGTCTGTGAAGTGCAACCATGCCCCTGCTGACACTCCAATAACCCCAGCCAGGGCCACAGCCACTCCACATGACACTCAGATCTAGGTAGTTCCCTTTAAAAGCAATTGTTTCCCCGTGGGCGGGAATCAATGAGCCTAATTAGCTATCATTTGTATCCCATGGCTGAGCAGGCAACAGGGGTTCTTGATTGGAAGTCCTCCTGGGAGGGGTCCCATGCTCATATGTACCCTCACCCAGCTGTGTTAAGAGCACCCTCAGCCAGGCATGGACTCCTTAACCAGCCTTGAGGACAGCCTGCATGCAGCTTCAGAGGAGGCTTGAGTGGAGTGGAAAGACAACAGAGGGATGTGCACATGGGTAGAGTGGCTTCAACCTTTCCAAAGGCAAGCAGGCAAAAAATTTCAATGTTTATGATTTCAAATATTACAATTACAAATGCAATGATGTATGTGGGCAAATATGAAGCAGAGAAAAGAGGATTATGGGATAACCTGACAGAAAATGGCAAAGTTAGAGAGGGGGGTAGATTTGCAGCTGGGTTCTTCAAGTTCAGCCACCAGTGTGGTTATCATTAAATGTTGCCAACAGATGCCAAACTAGAATCACGTGACAGCAAAATTCAAATTTTAGAAGCGATTTGGGTTTGTTTGCTTGCTTGTTTGTTTGTTTGTTCAGATAGCATTGCACTGCTTAATCCTTATCGTGCTGTCTGAATACTTTGCGTATATAGCACACCCTCAACAAAATCTTGGAGCCTGATCAAAGTCAGTGAAGGGAAAAGGTCAAAGCACAGGTTATAATGCACACAGCTCCAGGGAGCTCTGCGTCACACATGCACGTGTCTATATAAACAAAATCCCCTCTGTATGATGCACTGACAGTGGGTAAGATTCATGGAGTGCACTAGTCAGGAAGCAGCACCGTGCTGACAAAACTCTGTGGTGGTGGTGAGATAAGCAGTGCAAAATGACCAGCTGCAGAGCAGAAGCTTCCCAGGCAGGCCTGCATACTCATCCCCATGCTGAGACCTGGGACTTGCAGCTATTTTTTCACGTAAGGAAAAAATACTGGGAAATGTTTCAGATTTTTCCTAAATGGTGGCATAAAAAGTGATCGAAATAGCCCCACTGCCTGGTTGGTTGTGACTTTCCTTGTATGGCTCCCACTTGGCTCACCACTGAAGTGCTGCTGGAGCCACAGCATATCTTCCTGGACATGAGAGGTAGCTGTACTTTCAAATATAAATTCATGTATTCAGAGATTCATAAAGTTTAAGGCTAGTGGAAAGCATCACAATAATTTGTTCTGACCTTCTTTGCCATCTAGGTCATGAAGTAACATATGTATATATGCATGTGTCTTTATTTATATAAGAATCACTGAATGCCAGTTAATGGAGCTTGACTTCATTTTATCTGATTCAAAAAACAGATTAGCCTGTTAGTTATCTTTTCCTCCTCACTGCTTATGATCTTTATTTGGCTTCAGTGGACTTGTCTTTCTCAAACTTTTCTCTCTACTCCTGTTCTCCATGTGTAGATGTACCTTCAGACTCAAGGTCTCTTGCCTGCTTGGGGAAACACCAAGTCTGGGAGTCTGTCTCTATCTCTGCTTTGCTGTTTTGTTCCCAAAAATTCCTCTCCTTCTTCTCCCACTCCCTCGGACATTTTTCCTCTTCACCCTCCAGTCACTGGCAATATGTCCTCGTTTGCTGCCTTGACTCTACTGCTTGGATCTGTGCTTAGCTACCTGATTATTTTTAATTTCATTCTTCATTCTATTGATTTTGCCATAACTGAATCCATCTGCTGTGTCTGACCAACGAGAGGATGGGAAGGCTGTTTTTCAAATGGTTTCTTTCCTCCTTAAAGGGGTGGTGTTTTACAGAACTCAGCATGAGAGTTTTGTTGCTGTCTAGAAATTTCCACAGAACATGTTCTGTATCATTTCATTACCATTCAGCTATTTGCTGGTTATTATTAACAAATTTGATTATGGAGGGTCAAATATCACTGAAATATAAAGTGTTTCCTTTCCCTTGTTCCTCCAAATAGCTATTTGTGCCAGTCATGTACTGTGGTCCAAGCCAATGACAGTCCCACAACTGCCAAAAACGCAGTTGAAGCAGGAGTCTCCCATATTTTCATCTTTTCACTTGCTCCTTGGTGAACATACTTGGCTTCCCTTCATACTACTAACTCCATTTTCTTTACAACCTACTTGGCTCATGCAGTCATCTGACTGACATTTTGATACAACATATATGATGGAAATCAGCATTTTAATTTCTGCAATAACTGCCACAGTACAAAAGCATTGCTCAGAAATTTTCTATTACTGTCTGGAGTGTTAGTTTTTATGGTGCCATATACATGTGCAGTATGGACAAGTTACAGTTGCCATGGGAATGTTAGTAATGAAATTCTTGAGTTCTCAGTACTTAAAAAGTCTCAAATGAGTCATAAAGGAGACTTGTTCGCATTTCATTTCCTTTGTCAAAGGCAGAAAGAAACCACATCCACAACCTTTTGTGACAAAATTTGCCAAACTCCTTGCATCTTAAAGATTTTTTTTTTACTTTTTTTATTTTTATTTTATTTTTATTTCACTGTCTGCAAAATGAAGCTTTTGCTGTTTATCCTCCTTTTTGGTTTTGTTTTTTTCCAGGTCTACTCAGTACTTCTACTGGAAGTCTGAATGAGGTTGAGGTAGGGAATTGGAAAAATCCCACAATGTTAAGTGGAAGATGACTTTCCTGTTATCACAGCCCAATGTTATTGTTGTTTATCTGGAAAATCCTCTTTGAGAATTAGTTTTGGAATGAGTCTGATACTTTTGATATCCTCCCTGCTTCCTAACCACCATTAAAATTAGCTCTTAACCTCTTTTTAGTAGGAAAGGAATAAGATTTAGGGCTTGAAGGCAACAAGTAACCAAATACCACCAGGAAAACAGTTAATTTTTTGTCCTGATAAGAGAATAGTTGCTGGAGCAGAATAACAGGAGTTGTAGAGTCTCAGGCTAAAGTAGGAAGGGTGCTTAATAGCCTGTTACTCTCAAAGCTGTAATATAAAGGGTAGGTACACATCTGGTAGGAGTGTATTTGTAGCAAAGCCAAGGTATTTGTAGAGTTTAAGAGCTTACTGCAACAGAAAATGTTATTTTGCACTCAGGAAAGACATAAGGTTGTGTTTCTGTTTCAAACACATACCTAGGTGTATGTACAAAATGCAAAATCATACTGCTGCTCTCCAGTCTTTGAAAACTGCATTCATGTCAGTACACAACTGATGATTGTAAGGATGAATGCAGTGTGTAAAACAATTACAGAAGCTACAAAATAATCCTTGGTTTCTGTGGGAGGGAGCATGCAACTCCTTAGAGTAACTTGCTGTCATTACAGAACAACAGTATAATGGTCAAAAGTCCATGTGAAGGGATTGGGATGGGCATTTGATATTAAGGATATACATATGGGGATGGGAAGAGAAAGAAAGGATATAGTGGAGCTGTGGTAAGAGATGGAGGGAAAAGGGTGTAGTCTGAAGTTAACTGAGAAAGCGAAAAAAAAAAAAGCGGGGAAAGAAAAGACAAAACAAAGGAGAGAATAATGTATAAGCAACAGACACCAAGAGAATTCAGAAAATGGATAAGACAGCTTACAATAAGATTGATTAACATATTATATAGTCATTAACAGTGACCAACAATGAATACAATGACAATGAACACAGGTGCCTCTAATCTCCTTTATCTTCCAGAGTGCTCCTTTACGGACTCTGGAAACCTGGATGTACTGAGGAGGTTGGACAGTAAACTGTGGAGAGTAGACGTCTCTGATGGCCAAGCTCTACCACACAATCTCTTTGTAATAATAAAGTCTCAGAATCTAGTGAAGGAGCAGTCATTTTGGAAAAATTAATATGCAGGACTTAAGTGTGAAAGAAGGGTTTGGACATAGCAGTACAAGAAGAGGGATCTAGTGATCAGATGATAGTAAGAAAAATGACAGAAATGTTTTACCTTTCATTAACATATTCTCACCCATTTACCTGACAGCGCTATACAGACATGTAATTGTTGATTATAGAACTGATCCAATGTTGATTTAAGCAAAGGACATATCTTCAATGAACCTTGTATTGATGTTTGTTCTGGTCTGGATTAAAACAGTACCTAAATTTAACAGCTTGGGTCTGACATTGTCAATGTCTACATCTATATAAATACACATTTTTATATACATCTTATTTTTTCATTTGCTGAAAACAGAGCAGTCAAAAAGGAGGAGGGAAAGTGGTTCTAGAGGACACAACTAGGATTAATTTCTGAAAATGTCATCAACTTGCCTTATATATGAACTTGCTTTTGAGAAAGATCAACATAGAGCCAGAGGAAGAAGAAGGAAGAATAATAAAACTTTACTGAATTACATTATGAATAGCATTGTTTTAAATGAGTTGTTTCATAACTGTGAATCAGATGTTCTTTTTTTAATCATTCCCAGCACATATCCTGTACTGGACAGTGTTAACCTTTCAGCTCAGAGAATATGAATTCCCAGTTTCAAATGTCATTTGAATTCCTAAATCTCTAACCTTTTAGGGTTCTAATTACTTTTATCCAAGCAACTAACTTCATGAATAGGACATACATGATTGGTTGCAGCAGTGAAATTTGGCTCAGTGGAGCAGATTCTTGGCTATCAATCTTCAGAGGCACAGCGACAGCTCTGCAGTCAAAAGCCTGACTTGTAAAGTGCCACTTGCTTAGACACCTGTAAACTGCCATGTGCTCTCAACATTTTCTAAAAGGTGCTGGCAGCTGTGTTTGCTCGATACCTTGCAGAATTACTTAGCATCTTGAAAAATGTCTTTTTTGTTATTGCTATTTTTGGGATTTTTTTGTTTCGTTTTGGGGTTTTTTGGCTGGTTTCCTTTGTCTCCTGAAAAATCACAGGAAAATTCACGACAATGCCATTAAAGCCGCTGCTACAGCTGGCAATAGGGCATAACCAACCCCACTATCCCCTCCCCTAAATTTAGTGATTCAGATAAAATAGAATGACATCCAAACCAACCCCTACTTGTTTTAGTTTTTGCAAAACCAAAACCTGAGTGATGAGGTTTTGCAACATTTAAACCCAACCCACCGCAGTTTGTCCATTATAGACATGAGACTGAACTCAAACCCTTTTATCTGGGCTCTCTATCCCCTCTGGACTTTGGTGGTTTGGCTAAAAATGGAACCCAGATTTAAACCATCCCTGATTTGGGTTGTGCAAATCACAACCAGACTAATGTAGTTCTTCAAAACCAAAACCATAACATGGCCTTCTTGTTCTATCCCTAATTTGATTAAATGTTTTGTGTCCAGAGCATTGTGGAGACTGAAATGTAAAGAAGAATGTTATCAGCATAAAACAACCTTCTATTTTATTCATTCCCAAAGGGCCTGATCCTGCGATCACAAAGCCTTCCCTTGCCTCATCAGACTGTCCTTGTGGGCACTGGGCGAGATACTTCTGCTTTGAAGAGGGTTGTTTCTGCTTTCTTTAAAAATAGTGAATTAACTTCCATTGAATTCAAGAGCAATGGACCCTTTCTCTCTTGTATTTTCTGGGGACTTTGTAATCCCATATATTTGCAGGTCAGGAGAGGCTGAAGAAGAGCAGACTTGGCCATGGCCCTGTCATCAGAAGAGAGCAGCTTTAGTTCTTGAACAATTTTTTTGACCCTCTGGCCTCATGTAAGTCTGATATCAGAAGAAATAGGGATTCCTGTATGGCATCTTCTGGAATTTCTGATAGACTCTTGTCAACCATCTTGTCAGCTTTCCTCAGAGAGTATCTCCCAGTAAAAAAGCATCTGACACAGCTTCTAGGATAGTCCTGTGCAAGTTCTTTAAGGACTTTCTGTGAAGCTTTGCCCATGCTGGAACTTTGCTTGTGATGGATGTATGCTTTCTCAGCCTTGCCACTGTCTCTGTCTTCGCTTGCTGCCACAAGCAAGGGTCCAAGGGCAGTGTTTTTCCATCTCTGGACTGCCTGTGGACTACTTCGAAAAGGCCAGTAAATGGTCGCCAAGGAAAACAAGCCCAGTGGTAATAGGATGTAAGGCAGTACTGTGTACTCTTCCTCTCCAGCATAATGTTTTAAGGGGTCTGCAAATAAAGAGATGCCTGAAAGCCATCCTCAGCATTCACAGAGAGGTCTCCTGGAGATTTGGGAAGGAAGATGAGTGCTGCCAAGAAGCCAGGCTCCACCCTGGCTCCCAAAGGAGGCAGTGTCCCAGCTCCCCCACCCAGGACCTGCTGCTTTCCCAGTAGCTACGCTAACAGACCAAGAATCCTTTTCTCTAGGTCTCTAAGAGTGTTGCAGGCTAAACTTAAGCAAATGCTTCACTGTATTTATTCAGCTGGAACCCACTTTCTGATAAATTCTTGCAGGTAAATTTTTACTCCTCTGTTAGTGTTTTGCTATTGCTGACATTCTCTGCTGATTTTTTCCATTTTTTTTTCATGCTTGCATTCCAATAGGCAATTTGGAAGTAATAATCACAAAGGAGAGCATTTTAAGAGCAGCATATGCAGATTAAAACCACCCCACCCTTTAAATACCAAAACCTGTGAACTTGACAGTAATAGTTTTTCTTGTCTACTCCAAGTGCTAAGACTCGTATCCTTCTCTGTATGGCTACAAGCTACTCCAAGGAGAAGCAGTCACAGAACTGGAGCAAGCTGGACATTTAACCAGATAGCTGGCACAATTACAATTATACCACAAGCAGCTTGGACTAATAAGTTGAATGAAACTCAAAGCCCAGTGTCTTTTTTTGCCTTGAGGAATGACTTTTATCCAGTATGTTCTCTTAAAAAGAAACAGGCTAAAAGCTAAGGACATAACTGCAATCCTGTATGCCTAAAGTTAAACAAGGAAACCTGTGCCAGCAGTTCCTCCTTACCCTGCCCGTGAGCCCCAGGGGAGGGGTTGTTGTGTGTTCATCCTTTCTTTTCATCCCAAGTGCAGGGCAGGAGGGAGAGGGAGAGTTTTGTTTCATGAGAAGTCAGGAAAAAGTCTCTTGAAATTCAGGAAGGAAGTGGCAGTTGAGAAATGTGGCAGTAGGGAAATGCAGGGAGGTCATGGGAGAGGGTTGCACCTTCTCTTTGGCACCTTGGGCTCCCTCCAGATAATCTCAACAGTTAGTTTTTAAAACAAGTAAAATTCTGTTCTCCTGCCTGATACATTTCTGTTGACCCAGTGTATCTCCCTCCTAGTCTTCATTTGGTACCACCGAGACATATTGCTCTTCAGCAATCCCACCTGTTGGACAGTCTGCAGGGCTGGGGTGCAGCAGTAAATGTGCATGCCTTATGTCTGGGCCTCTGTAATACTGTACATCTGGGTAAGTTTAAACAAAGCCAGGGGTGGGAAGTGCCAGTATAACAAATTGTATGAGCCATAAGAGCTCAGTTTAGGGCCTGGGCATATGTTTTCAACACTAATGTGAAGCAAACCTTTTCAGATTCATGCTCCAATGTCTTTTAGCAATGTCTAGAAATGATGTAACTCCAATGCCTTTCATCATTAAGACCGTGCCATTACTTGGTCTATCCTGCCCAGACTCCTAAAACAAAACTGTTAGGAACTCAGACATCTTCCTGTCAGAGCAACTGTCCCTGTAGAGTTTTTTGTCAGACTACTGCTAGACATTTGCTCTGGTGTGACGCCAGAGCCAGACCTAGAAGTCTGTGGAGGGAGAAGAGGTCAAAGTCCTTGAGATCCCTCATATGACCTTTAACGGCTGCTCTGGAAGGCCTGGGCACAGGCAAGTCTGAGTGTTGTGCTGTTTAAGTCCCCAACAGGTTCCTGGGCTTAGATCCTGTTGCGCACTGTGAGGACCGAGCCCCAGTGACAGACTCAGCAGCGTGCCTGGAAGGAAAATTTGTCCAGAGGTGTTTCTGTTTCCTGCCATCTCATGGCACCCAGTTACCCATTCTGAGCTGGGAATAAGTTAGGCAAATGTCAAACCATTTAAAAATATTGGTGTTTCAAACCTTGCTGCTCTGGGGCAAAGGGAATGTAAAAATATTGGGAGGTTATGTAGCTGCACTAAATCTGTACATTTGTTTTAGAACATAATATTTTTCTGCTCCCATGTTATCCACTTTTAAACAAGATCAGGCAAAGCTCCAGAGGAGACCCTCTGAATCTGACCTGTAAGCTCAGCTCCATGATTGTCCCATAGCTCTCCTTGTGTCACCCGTAGGTATGACCAGAGAGAAACTGAAGGAAGCACCACCAGTTGAGGAAAGTGAGGAAGAGCATGACTGTCGTGAGGGACAGTGGTGTGGCAGGTCAGAGAGAGGAAAGTTATAGAGTTTGGGTGTTGAGTTTTTTCATGAGAGAGATTAAAAAAAAAAAAAGTTAAAATACTTGTGAGAAAATTCCCTTCCAAAGACAGTCATGGTGGAAATTTTTTCAAGAAGCCCAGTCTTCAGATCAGCTTACTACATGTGATTGAGTTGCACTGTACAGCTCAGTTCTCAAAAGTTGTTAAAAGCTTTCCTTATAAGAAGGGCTATCCTCCCTCCCACCCATCTGCCATGAAAAACAGATTTCCCACCATCAGATGCAGAACCTTTGAGGCAGAACTGTCTTGAACTATAAAGTTAATAGCATGTCCATAAATAAGTGAATTATCCTCAGACATTTTGGTGGATCTCTTAAAATATTTACTTTTTAGGGGCAAGTTGGGTAATGCGTTTTCCTCAAACCTTAAAGTTTTAGTGGGAAACAAAGAATGCAGAGTGGAAGCTGCTTACCAGATGTTCCACAGCCTGGAGAGATAAAAGGAGATTGTTTTTACAAGTATAAATGGTAGTAGCCTGAACTGTGTAAAGTACATATTTTTATTAAGTCATTACGCAGTTGGACAAATAATTTTCCATATTTCCCAGTCATAACCTGCTTTATCCATGTTGAGTATTTTGCCAGTTCTGACTGCTTCTTTTTCAGTTTACAGTGCTGGCAAACTTGTTAGGGATTTTTTTGTTTTGTTTTTAAATAAAAAAACCTCCTCAATTTTATTGCTTTAGTAATTTAAAATTACATCATCTTTTGAAACTTTAGATAAACATAATAAACCTAATCTCATTAGTAGAGTGCAAAAATACCTTAACGCTCCAAAGTGATTAAACAGCTTGGGGAAATTGCTTACTGCAGAAGACGTACCCAAGGGCAACAGAGGATTCAGATCTGGACTCCTATAAATGCACTTGCCTTGGTTAGCAGTGCTGCACTAATTTATTAGATGTTGTAGATCTGGTCCTTAATTTGTAAGAGTCAAGCAATCAGAATAAATGGGGTGAAAGTGTTTAACACAGCGGAACACCATGAAGATAAATGTTTATTTTCCCAGAGGATCTTCCATATTTTCAATCTTTCCTACCATGTTCATGAAAATAAAATCTTGAAATCTTGTCTCTTCTTTCAGATGACAGTTAATAAAGAAACCTGAAGAAGACAATGTGCTGTCATCAAAAGCACATGGGAGCTTTCCATGTATTCCTGTCTCAAACAGGATTTCCCTGAAGTTTGTTATCTTTTTGAGTCTGCAAGTTTAGTTTAGTTGTGTGTGCTTCTCCATGTGCAGTTAGTCTTTTGAAGAAACAAATACGAGAAAAAGAATAAGCAAAATACCTTGTTTTTCTCTCACCACCTCCTGTGGGCCAATTTTTTTTTACAGCCTTATAGGGTCAGGATACCCAAACTTCTCTCTATTCAAACAGGTTCTGTCCTACAGATGCTCTTCAAAGTTCCGGGTGAATGTGGAAATGGTTGCCTTTGTCCTGCAGAGGAGGGATGAAGTCCAAGCAGACAGAAAGTGGTAAGATTTTGCAATAAGTCACCTTTAACAACAAACAAAAAGATATTTGCTTTTGTAGTGGTTTTGATTTTAGACC